>BGPT01001957.1:28353-56080 GCA_003297045.1 Symbiodinium sp. clade C Y103 | reverse complement strand
ATCTACACATATCCTATTCCATAGACCGCAACCTGCCTCAAGGCCCTCGGCATCCCTGGCAGAGCGCGTCGAGGTTGTCCTTGTACTGTCGGTGTTGTAGTTGTTGTCGTTTTTGTCGTTGTTGTTGTGGTTGTCGTTGTTGTAGTTGTTGTGTTTGTTGTCGTTGTTGTCGTTGTTGTCGTTGCTGTAGTTGTAGTTGTAGTTGTAGTTGTAGTTGTAGTTGTAGTAGTAGTAGTAGTAGTAGTAGTAGTAGTAGTAGTAGGAGTAGGAGTAGGAGTAGGAGTAGGAGTAGGAGTAGTAGTAGGAGTAGTAGTAGTAGTAGTAGTGGCGGTGGTAGTGGTACTGGCGGTGGCGGTGGTAGTGGTACTGGCGGTGGCGGTGGTAGTGGTGGTGGTAGTGGTAGTGGTATTGGCGGTGGTAGTGGTAGTGGTAGTGGTAGTAATAGTGGTAATGGTAGTGGTAGTGGTAGTGATAATGGTAGTGGTAGTGGTTGTGATAGTGGTAGTGGTAGTGGTAGTGGTATTGGTAGTGGTAGTGGTAGTGGTAGTGGTAATGGTAGTGGTAGTGGTAGTGGTAGTGGTAGTAGTAGTAGTAGTAGTAGCAGTAGCAGTAGCAGTAGCAGTAGTAGTAATAGTTGTAGTAGTAGAGGTAGCAGGAGTGGTAGTAGTAATAGTTGTTGTTGTTGTTGTTGTTGTTGTTGTTGTTGTTGTTGTTGTTGTTGCTGTTGTTGTAGTTATAGTAGTAGGGACAGTAGTAGTGATAATTGTGGTGGTAGGAGCAGAAGTACCAATAGTACCGTAGAAGGCGGGGACGGAAAATTTAGGAATAATAAATTATAGGAGAGGGGAATTGATGGGATGTAAGAACGGCAGAGCGAACCCACTTCTGAATCGAAAGGTGGTTGGAGCGTCGGCCTATCTATTTGTCTATCTATTTGTCTGCCTAACTAACTGATTAACTAAATGACAAATTAACTAACTAAGGTGTTAAGTTGTTAACGTTGTTAAGTGGTTAAGTTGTTAAGTTGTTTAGTTGTTAAGTTGTTTAATTGTTAAATTGTTAAGTTATTAGTTTACTTAATTAATTGAGATCTTAAAATTTACTTAAAATCCTTAATTTTGGATACTTTTGACTTCTAAATGTGCTTGGCGCCACAACGGCGTATACTTTTTCGACATTGGATGGCCATCGAATCGTTCAAAAGTGTTCCGAACCCCTTTCATTTTTGCGATTTTCTTTTCCAAATGTGCTTCGTGCCACAGCGCGGTGCACTTTTTCGACATCTCAACTTCCAAAAGTGGTCCGAGACCGTCAATTTTTAAGACTTTTCACTTCCAAATGTGCTTCGCGCCACAGCGCCGTGCACTTTTTCGACAGCTCAACTTCCAAAAGTGCTCCGAAGGGGACAATTTTTAAAACTTTTGACTTCTAAATGTGCTTCGCACCACAACGCCGTGCACTGTTTCCATATTTTCACTTCCAAAAGTGGTCCGAACATGAGGTATTTTAATATGTTTTATTTCCAAATTCGTCACAACGGCGTGCAATTTTCATGTCTCATTTGCCAAGATGTCTCCGCACCCGCCGCTTTAGCAAGCCTACTTTTCGACCCTCCGGAGCCACAAAACATTAGAAAAATACAGTGTTTCGTGACTTTCCTACCTTTTGGGGCACCTGCATCTATTCTCTTCTGATTTTCTTCCTATCTGATCTTCTCTTTTCTGATTTTTTTCATTTTCTTACTTTCTTTATGGCTGTGTGTTTTCTATTTGTCCATATTGTCGGAAGGTTTAGCTTTTAAATTTCCTTCGAATAATAATAAGAGTAATTTTTTATCTACAAGCGATCAACCGAAAGCCCACGCTGTTGGAAACAGCGGGCCAACCCTAGTATATTAATAATCTTAATATATTTTATTCATAAATATGTAATTTATAATTTTTATTTTTTACTATAGTTATTTTTTTCCATCGTCATATTTTTATTTGATTATTTTCAAATATCCATCTAATTGATTAATTTTTTATTGAATTATATATTCATATTTATTTAATCTAAATTTATAAATATTATAAAAATAATTTCCAGAATTCTTGTATTTGGATATATGTGTTTTATTTAGTTATATTTGAAAATTGAGATTACTATATCACGTTATATCATGCTATATCATTCAATTAAATTGAATGCGAATATCCTTCCTTTTTCCTGGTATGGTGTCTATATATCCCCATCCAAGCTTGTTATGGACCTAGTTGTCCAGGTATTATCTTCGCTAGTGACCTTGACGAGACAAATTCCAATAGCAAGTAAGACTCCTAGCAGATTCGCACTGGGACAGTCTCTTGGTCGCAGGCGCTTGCGTCGGATCGCGGAACGCCTTAACTCGCCTGATTCACATCAAACACATGTGCAGCTAATCCAAATGTCAAGCACCACTGTCCACCACAGCACCTGTGCGATCTTGATCTGGAGGGGCCACCGGCAATGCTCTTTTCCGCTTCATCATCATCCTCCCCATCCTGGACTGAAAAGAAATCGATGTTGCGGTTGTGGAACTGGTTACCTGGTTGTAGAAAAAAAGCAAAGGCTTCTAATGGCAACCAATTTGCTTTGGGAGAGGAGGGCACGTTCAACGAAGAGAATTCATCCTCTGGCGAGCTTGCCAGCTCCTCGCACTGAACAGCACATGCAAGTTACTACACTCAATCTTTGATTCTGTGAATGTCACACGTGGTCCTTGTCAGCTTCATCCCGCGAAGGCAGGTCCTGTATAGCACACTTGGAAGGTATCTCAACACACCACGCGCAGTGCTCCATTGCTTGTGACTGTAAATATCAGCAATCCCGCCTCAAGTGGAAGAATCCTAAAGAGTTCCATTTGTCGGTTTGCACCCTAGCAGCGCAAAAGGAGTCAACACCTCTCTCTGCAGTTTCAAAAATGCTGTGTCTGTCTGTCTGGTGAAGAAAAAGAGATATGGCATCAGGCCTGCAGGACTTCAGCAACAAAGTAGAAGGAAAGGTTGGATTGAGGATCACGACCAAGTGCTCTGCAAGTCTGTGCCTGGATCGTGGAAAGTATACAGGTCTGTGATATTGTGATATGTATGTATGCATGTATATATATATATATAAATTATCATTTGTTTGTTTGCTTATTTATATATTTTTTATTTGTTTATCATTTATTCATTTATTTATGTATTCATTTATTTATTTGTTCATTCATTTATTTATTTCTTCAGTTAGTTATTGATTTATTTATTAATCTTTGATTCATTGATTTATCTATTTATCTATTTTTCTATTTATCTCTTTATTTGTATATGTACATACACACATACATACATACATACATACATGCATGCATGCATGCGTGCATGCATGCATACATCCATACATACATACATACAGACATACATACATACAGACATACATACATACAGACATACATACATACATACAGACAAACAAACATACATACATGCAGACAGACAGACATACGTACATACATACAGACATACATACAGACAGACAGACATACAGACAGACATACAGACAGACATACAGACATACATACATACATACATACGGACAGACATACATACATACAGACAGACAGACAGACGTACATACATACATACAGACAGACAAACAAACATACATACAGACAGACAGACATACGTACATACATACAGACATACATACATAAAGACAGACATATATACATACAGACATACATACATACAGACATACATACATACAGACATACATACATACAGACATACATACATACACACATACATACATACAGAAAGACATACATACAGACAGACATACAGACAGACATACAGACATACATACAGACGGACAAACATACATACAGACAGACATATATACAGACAGACAGACATACAGACATACATACAGACAGACATACAGACATACAGACAGACATACAGACAGACAGACATACAGACATACAGACAGACAGACATACAGACATACATACAGGCATACATACATATATACATCCATGCAGACATACATACATACATACAGACATACATACATACAGACAGACATACAGACATACATACAGACAGACATACAGACATACATACATACAGACAGACATACAGACATACATACAGACAGACAGACATACAGACATACAGACAGACAGACATACAGACATACATACAGACAGACAGACATACAGACATACATACAGACATACATACATACATACAGACATACAGACAGACAGACATACAGACATACATACATACATACGGACAGACATACATACATACAGACATACATATAGACAGACAGACATACAGACATACATACAGACATACAGACATGCATACAGACAGACAGACATACAGACATACAGACAGACAGACATACAGACATACATACAGACAGACAGACATACAGACATACATACAGACAGACAGACATACAGACATACATACAGACATACATACAGACATACATCCGTGCGCCTAAGTACGCGATTGTACAGATGTAATACGTCTATATACCTTGGCAAATGGAAATGATTTGAAATGATCCTCGAATCCTCGCAGCCAAGCAGGTCGGGATTGCACTTTTGAGCCTCGCAGGTGGGCGCTCTCATTCTGCAACGTTTTCATTTGCTTTCCACCTGTCTCGCTCTGGGAAGCCGTGCTGGTCGAAAGATGCATGCCGGCGAATGGAGGCACCATCTAGGGGAGCACTGCCACTGATGACCAATAAGTCCTTCACACTTCTTCACTTGTGATCTGAAACTGATTCGCAAGAGCTGTATCAAAAGAAAAAGTCAAACTGTTTTTGCCTGCGGCTGTCCAGGAAGCAGTTTCACCTGAGCTGAAACAAGCCCACATAGGCCCATTTCCTACACCGCACATAAACAGCTGTTGAACTTGTCTGGGGGACCATACTGCAGCATCTGGCCCACTCTTGCCGCTGAAGGTGGGCGGCTGCGCCTTCAACAGGCGGCTACCGAATTGAAGTGTGAAAGGTGCAGGGAAAACAGTGCAGATAGTGAAGATAAAAGGCATGTTTACATGATGTCAGCCCTGCCTCTTCTACGTCATGTGCAATGTCAAGCCACACTGCAAATCTTCCATGACCGACCGCAAGCACTCGAGCACCTGAGCAAATTTCTCTAATCTGCAAGTCTTTGCCAGTGGCCGTTTTGTGCTTGCTCCAGGCCTGGAAATTCTGGATCGGCATCGAGGGATAAAACCGGAGCACCTGGCAGCATGGTCAACTTTGATTTATTTTTCAGTCAGAAGCTGGAAGACAACAAGGAAGGAAGGAAGGAAAATGGAACAAAATTCGACCATGGCTGAACAGCATCTGAAGCTCGCCTGCGCAACCCTCAAGCCTCGCCTAACTCCAGACGCCGCAGTACTGTTGGGTGGTTTAGGCGACGGGAGAGCTCCCACACCTCTGGAAAGCCAGCAATGGGAAGGCTTCAGTACTCAAGTTCTAAGGTACTTAAGCACGTCGTCAGTTCAAGATACTTCAAGTCTGCTGGGTCAAAACTGCTGCTTTGGAGATCTGACTCAGCTTCATCGTCTCTGCAGGAGGCACTGCAAATGGCATCTGAGGAACCAGCTACACCATCCTGTAAAAGATGCACAAATTCGAACCATCCCACCACCACAATATACCACAATGTCACAAGTCACACTCAAACATGATCGGATATGATCGGCGAGATCTATCGTCCTCACAACCCACAAGTACGTTCTTGCCACGGGCGAGGACACTTGTTGCAGGGACTCCTCTTCAAAATGGGTTTCAAGGAGCTTGAGGTGTACCATTGCATCATCGAAATCATTGAAATTCCTGTTGTGAAGAAGTCGGAAGGCACAAAGTTGGACAAAACGTCAAGTTGCTTCACTGACCCATCCTCAGTTGAAAATCAACATGTCACTGGGTTGCATAAAGTGCCTTGCACTCGCTTGTGCCACACAGGTCCCAAGTTCTGCACATCAGATGCCGTAAGTAGAATGTCTCCACCACTGCTGATGGCCCGAATCTAGGTCAGGCATGGTGATTAACCGCAACAAACACCACGTCGCAACACTGTCAAACGCATAGAATGTCCAACATTATTATATAAGCGAATGAGTGAGGCTATTCAATGTATTTCATGATGCATGTATGGTGCATCTATGTAATTCTAATTAATTCTATATGTACATGCACTAGATACCATATGTCATCTGCGGAAAAAAAAAGGCGGTGTGTATGCGCATGCGTGACTCGTGCGCACGTGTCAATATGTGTATTATATATCTTGCATGTATATAATATATATATATATATATTATAATATTATATATATATATATGTGTGTGTGTGCACAGGTGTGGGCGTATACAAATACATGTAAATATGTGTGCATATATCTTTGCAGTGTATATATATATATATATATGTGTGTGTGTGTGTTTATTTATATATGTGTAAAAAGATACACATACATGCCTGTATGCATATGCATGTCTAAATGCATGTGTGTGTGTACATACATATGATATATATATATACTGTGTGTGTGTTTATCTTTGTGTGAAACCACATATGCAAAGATGAACACATATATAAACAATCATAGACGTATGTTCTATGTCTATGTGATTAAGATGATTGAGGAATGTACAGATGTACACATGTATCCCTCCAGGTGGGGGCACAGTTTTTTTCGTTGGGGGTCAGGCACTTTGGGGTTATTGAAGAAATTTCTTGGTGTTTTGGTGTTTTCTCGCGGTTGGTTCCGGATTTATTTAGGATTGGTCTTGGGTTTACTTGGGTTAATTTTGGCTTTATCGCAAGCTTTTTTCTTATGGATTGATGTTAAGGGTTTTAGTTTCAGTCTTGAAACACTGCGAATGCCGGAGAATATGTGCCAAAACTGGTTTTGAAAGGTGTTTTGGCACTGTCCTAGAGCCGGTCCACACCTGAGATTGGCTCAGGACTAAACATAACCACAACCCAAATTGGATGCTTCGACAGCTTGCTGCCAAGAGAATGCAAGGTAATAAAGATGTTCGGTGCCAGCGTTCAGTACCCCCCAAGTTTCAGCAATAACCAACGTTCCACTGAGCCGGAGGCAGCAGAAAAATGGACATGGATGTTTCTCACCTGGTGGTGGATAGCCCAAGTTCAACAAAGTTTCCCAACCCAATGTGTACCAGGCCTCCTTCAAAGTTTGGCGTCGCAAGTGCCTGCCAAACCGCTTCATTCATGTCATGTCTTAGAGTGCCGGGACATGCTGAGGCTGCAGCCAAACTTTGACTCGACCTGCCTAGGTGTCTTTGGGCTTTTGGCTCAGAGGTACAAGCTCTGAAAGACTGATGGCAGAGACTAAGCTTCCAGCATGATCACCCGCTGCAATGGTTTGAGAGCCCAAACTAGCAGTGGAGAGCCCACACAAAAACTTCAATTGCACGGGTCTGAAACATGTTATTTTGCATCTTTTGCTGGAGCACGCTGAGTCTTGCGCGCTAGGATGCATGTAGCCTGTCATGGCTGCAATATGTGAAAAGCTGCAAGTGTATTGTCTGGCTTTAAAAACATCCACAAACTCATACTTGCAGCGAACCTCACATTCAACCTGTGGAAGTGCAGCTTGGCCGCAAAGATGGGAAGGAAAGACCTTGGTAATCCAGCTGTGCTGAAATGCCAGCCACAATTGTGCCCGGTTGTTTCATCAATCATCCACTAGCACACAAGACAAATGCACAACTGAAAGGCATGAAAAGTAGCTAGAGCAGAAACTGCTGTAGTGTATGTGAAGCAAAAGACTGCTTGCAAGGAGCAAGCGCTAAGACCGCCACCCAAACATTGGACTTTGAAGATAAAATCACATCGCCCGTTTCCAAGCACGAGATGCTCTGGACTGCCTGCCAGGAATGTACCTAGAAAACTGTTTCACAGGCAAAGCCGCATAGCCTCAGGCAACACAGCAAGTCGCTGCAGACACAGCTGGTGCGCCATTGCGCATGTCTGAAAAACGGTCTGCCGAGGAGAACACATTAGCATTACGTGCTCTTGCCATAGGATGTGGGACATTTGATATTGGACACACCCTCTGTCAAGGTGCTTGTGTACAACCGCTATCCCGAAGAAATTGTGTTTGAGCTGGACATTTCTGCAAGACTCAGCTGGCATCAAAATGGCAACTCTTAAATTAAATGCGAATGCATACCACAGTCCCTCTCATCACCCGCCGTTTCTCGCTGCCACCAAACAGAGCCCCTGACTCCTGCCAAGAGCCAGTGGCGTTCACGCCCAGCCATGTCAGCGATTCTAAGTTGACGCAGCGCAAGGCAATTGTTATTTGCCAGGCGCGTCATTTGGGTGAGCCCCGTCAGCGAATGCAGCCTCCAAATTGGCTGCATATGTACATTACTTGAGAAGCCGATTTTGGCTTGCCTCTAAGCGATAACCGACGGGCTCTGAGCACAAGAAGCCTCCTGGGCTGCTGAAAGAAAGACAACTGCACCAGCATGTGAAGCAAATGGCAAACATGTGCGATTACTGCATGTTTATGTCTTCCAAAGCATGCACAAAAAAGTCGTGAAAAGGCCAGAAGGCAGCGCTCGGATCTGAATGGGGCCTGGAAACTGAGAGGGCGTCACCGTCTGCGACGGTGCCGGCTCCTAGACCCATCTCGTCCCCTGGCGGTTCACACATCTCAGACTTCTTACATCAGTCATGCCATGTCCGTCCAAAATGAATCCCCATCATCAACCATCATGAACCATCATCAAGTATTATGGATGTCCAAATGTCCCCATTCTCTCAACATTCGATGCCTTTTACGTCGGCGACGATCTCGTGAGCTCGAAGAAGACCTGACTCTGCTCGAGTCACAACTCCCAGTCACTAAAAAGCAGCGATTGTGAGAGGCTTAGCCAAAGACTCATAGTAAGACCTAGCACAACTGATCCAGCAGCACTTTGTCAACAGTGATCAACAGTGATCAACTGCAAAAATTGCTAACGAAACCGACAGAACAAAGGTGAACAAACTCTGAATTTCTGCGGTCTGAGGTGCTCAGATCTGGAGTCGGACCTCCGTCGTCGTGAGCCTTCAAGCTCTGTGCATTTGTGTTTGTGTGTGTGTGAGTTTTTTCTTTTGTTCATGTGCGTTTTGCACACACATATGTACACACAACTATAAGCATGTGTATATATATATATATGTGTGTGTATATGTGTGTGTGATTTATACATACATACATATATAATACATACATATATACATTCATACATACACACACACATATATATATATATATATATATGATTTAGACTATATATGTACATTGAAATATACATACATATGGTTTAGACTATATGAATATTTTGTACAATATTGTGCTATATTATATTATAACCTCCCTCTCTCTCTCAGCATCATCTTGCACAGGGTTTTGCGTAAATCCGCTTTCTCTGCTTACCCTTCAGCAGTGTCCTTTGGGTCCTCACTACTCGTGCACTCAGGATGTGGCGTGACCTTCGGCCCCTCCCTCTCTTTGAGTAGTCCTCAACATGGCCAGTCTGGAGCTACCCTTTGGCCGTAGTAGGGAGTAGTAGGCGTGCAAAGTAAGTGAAAAGTCACAAGTGCGAGACAAATGCGAGAGAAGGGGGCCCTTCCATAAAGCCACCTGGCATGTATCTGATCTTTGACCACCAAAAAACACCTGGCGCTGTCGTCGTTTTAAGGTCTCCTCCGCAGCCTTTTTCGCCTGGCACACTCGACAGGGCCCATGCCACGATGGCATCACAGCATCACAGCTGTTCTCTGAAGTGCCTGTGATGCCATCGTCACTCTGACTTCTTGGCCCAAGATGTCGGTCTTGCCTTCCTTAGAAGTGATGTGAAACGACCACTTGGATAGCATGGTGCCACACAAGATCTAGAGCGCACCATGGCATCCACCGCATCTTCAGCATCACCTCAAGCAGTGTGTCTGCTTGTTGCTTGCGTCTTGATGTGATTGCTAAGTTATGCTGAATACCAAATTGAGTATGCCAAGGCTGCGGCGCTTGTCCCTGAATCGTACAAATGCAAAGTTTCGATCCCTTGGAATGTACACCTTGTGAGCAGGGTTGCGGTGTTGTGAGCCAGGGGGCTACACCGTACACTGTTAATGTTGGCGATGCTCGATGAGGCTGAACTCAGCTAGCTGCGTCACCAACATCGCCAAATTTCGAGAATTTCTCTCGAAGTTCTTCTTTGACCTCACAGACTTAGGCAACTCACATGCCATGCAGAAACATGGAGCGACTTCATTTGCTTCTCAATTGCTCCATGTTTCTCCACTTCAATCCCCGCCACGCCATGCATGGCATCTCTACACAGCTTCGCATTTTTTCATGCGATTGGTCTCTACTGAGTGCCCCACTGCAACGAAGTCTTCCGGAGTGACAGTGATGTTGTCTAGTTTGACACTGTACCTTTCAGCAAAGGATCAGCAGTCTGTCACGAGATGTCACGAGTACTGACTGAGGAAACACCGAATTGTCAGCGACTCTGAGAACACACACCCGAAAAAGAATTTACGAATCTGCTATGGCCAGCTTGGATAGCTCTATTCGGGCAAATAAAGGATAAAGACTGACACAAATGCCTTGCAAGCCAAATCATGCTCCAGGCAATGTCTTCCCCACAGGTGTGAAGTAAATCTGGAAGTTGCATCGATGGTTTTGACCAAGGGGCATTTGATTCACATCAGGGAAGCGAGCCATGGTTGCCAAACACCTGTCGGGAGTTGAGACATTTGACACATCAGAGTTTCAAAAACGCTGCAGAAAATGGCCCGGAGCCTTGGCAGCCTGGCTAGGTATGGGACTGATTGAATCTTGTGCCAATGATGCGGAGACAGAACAGGAATGCCAAGTCGAACACCATTGACCATGATATCCATGATCAGCAAATGCACTGCAATAGACTTATGGAACGCATCCCAAGTACAACTTTTAATCCCCGATATGTGCTCACCCGCAAACTATGAGCTGCAACGGATCGAATTAACTACCTACGAAATTAGAGTAGCAAATTAAAGCTCTCAAGCCGCTGCTCTCCAACGGCGTAAGAGATCACAGGGTGCTGCAGAGTGCTGCCTCTATTTCAGCTCATCTGCATTTCACAACCCCGTGGGGTACTCAATTGTGTGCAAGCGCTGCGTTACACAGTTCTAAATCCTCGCAGTCGTACAAATATTTCACTCACTTTCTGGCCCTGCGAGGGTCAACTGGCAAAAGCGTTGCAACAAAGTGAAGGACTGCCAAAATCCCAACATGACAAAGAAAGGGTGCTGCAGGCTGGCTGACATGTTTGCTGATTTTGATGCTGCAATTGAGAAGGGCAACTATTCTCTAGCTAGGCCACACGGCAGCACAGGTTCCCGTTTCTGTCACCGCCTCCTTTGGGCAGGCTTTGCCGCCTCAGTGGTCCAGAACGATGCCAAACTCAAATCGGAAAACACAAGCAGTGGCAACAGTGGCCGCAGCATACTCTCCAAACACAATCAGGGCAGCTGCTGTTCTAGCCGGGGAAGGCCCATTGCCGACCTCAAGTCAACACAAGTGCAAGGAACCAGATCGTGTAACAAACCAGGGCGTAAGACGTAAGGTTTCATAAGCTTCTTGGATCTTCTTGGCACATGGCAGCAACACCACGACGGTACGGTTGCATCGGTGCAAAGCTGAGGCCCAGGCTGCTGCAGCAGCAGCAGCAGCCATGGCAGCCAGCGAAGGTTTCCCCCTGAGCTGAGCTGTAATGAATGCTCCCCTTTGCAAACCAGAGCCGCAAACTAGTTTGAAGGCTTGGCAACTCGCAGCCAAGGGCTACACCGAAAGTTGTTCAAAGATGGTGCACTGCTGTTCGCCTTCGCCCCGCACAAATTGCAAAACCATTGAAAATATGTTCGCATCCAACTCGCCGAGCAGTTTTAGCTCGTTCGAATGTTTTCTCTAGAATGTGTTTTTTGGCATGCTGCATGCTACATTTGCGAAACATGCAGACTTCGGGAGGCTGAGCACTGAGGTCACCTGTTCAAAGGAAAGAAGATATGTCTTGCTTCTTGACGGATATGTTTTTGAAGACGTGCCATTGGGCCGTGTGTATTGTGTTCAATGGAGTCTAAAATAAAATCCGGAAAAGCAGTCTGCCTCAGCCTGAGTTAAACAATGGCGTTCTAGATTCGATATCATACCGCAAACTCCGAAACTCCTCACAGCACAAGAAGCCAAGTCACTGAAGCCAATGGCCGTGCAATGTCTCGCATCCTTGTCGCTTCCATGCGAGCAGCTTCCAAAACACCCAGCAGGCCCCGTGGTGGCGAGCTTTGACCACCCTGTGCACCGATGCCCTTGGAGGTTCTTGAGGAAGGGGTGTCCTTTGCAACCGACTCCTTCTGCACAGCTTCAGGCTTGTTCCCCTTCACTTTTCCTGCCTTTGGAACATCCGGAGTCTGGATAGATTCGCTCTTCTTCTTGCCTTTCTTGTCTTTCTTGTCCACAATGTCGTAGATAGAAGGCATTGGAAGGCTTACAAATCCAGCATCGTCGTGGTCAGTAAGGTCGCCATCGGCTGACTCTGCCGCTGACTCTGCTGCCATGTTGTCCTTTCGCTTCCTCTTTGACGTGGACGTGGACTCAACGACCTGGAAAGCAGCTGTGCGGGGAGAAAACGCAGTTGCACTCACTAAGTACAGTATTGGCAGCCAGCAACCTGTCCGTTTCCCGAGCCTGCCTTTGCTCGCTTTCCTTTTCCACTGTCCACGGAGGAAATCCTCAAGGAAACTAAGTTGAAGTTCCCAACACATTCGAACACTATCTTCGACTTATTTCAACTCTGTCCACTGGCGCATTTGAACACACTGAGCGCCAGACTTCTGAGCCTCCGCCGGGCACTTCACAACTGCAGCCAGAGAAGGCACGGAAGACCTGAACACAAAAAGCCTTGACAAGAGCCTGCACGGGTAAAGTTTCCCTGGGCACGAAGCAGGACTGTCACGTGCAAAAGATAAGGTTTGCACCCAGATTTGCGCTCATAAACGCACCTTTCATTCTTCCAATGCTCCAGCCTCCGCTTTTCAGCGCAACATACACTTTGCACGCACTCACACTCATGCATTGCTTATGTTGGTTGTCAAATCTTGAGAGCTGACAGATTTGGCTTTTGGCAGGCGAAGGACCCCTCACAAAAAATGATAGCTGATGGCCTTGTCGGTCAGCACACAAGCCTGTACAAGCTAAGTTTTTGACGGAGGCATGCGTTGGCGGCCGGTCCTTCTGGAGGAAGGAGCCTGCACTTTCAGCGCTGTTGGATTTCTTCACAAAGGCACCATGACACTTGCCTCCTCTCGCTTCTGTGCATTGGCCTTGCTTCCTGCCAAACATGCAGACAAGCTGTTACCCAAGTTGTTCCAGCAAACCTGCATGCACAGAATACATCAAATATAGCCGCAGAGAAAGGATACAAACACAATGGAACGACTGAGTCTCCGGCGCCGCGTCTGGGGCTTGGCCTCTTGTTTGACCTGCAGCAGCTTTCACTGATTTTCAAGGCTTTCCGGGTGTCTCACTCCTAGGTCAAACTTGTTGGTGACTGGAGCGACTGGAGTGGGAGCACAAACAAGTGGACCCCAATTACTGACAAAGAACTCTTTCCGCTTCGTCCGGATGTGCAGTGGGGAGCTGATGGAGCTGATGGAGCTGATCCTGCAAAGAAAATTCACCAGACATCGAGGATCATGGAGGCAGCCAAAACAGTTTCACTGGTGTCCTCGGCTGGCACGGCTGGTTCTCCAGGAGACTGTCTCTTCATCGTGACCAGAGCATCCTGCTTGCCAACGCCCTAGCAGGCCCTAGCTTCACAGTATCGACACCCTTTGATAGTATACCTTTGACGCACTATGCATCGATCATTTCAACACGGACCCATGACATTTCACGACTCCTTAGGATCAGCCTCTTCATCACCATTGGCATCTTGAGTTTCGGGGTCAAGCTGCGTCGACTGGGTGTCCAATATGGTGTCGTTCAAAGTCTCCTCAAACAAGATTTATGTGAAAGGAGCGGGGACAAGTCATAATCATAAACCTCAAGATTGGCCACATCCCATCGAGAATATTCCCTAATATCTTTTAGACAACTTGAGAGAATGGATACGTGTGGCTCTTGAAAGCACAGGTTGGTTCTTGAAACAGAAAAAGGCTCACCTTGCTCAGGTTGAGTTCATACAGTTCAATGTGAATTTCCAGATTCGCACGACACAACACTGACCCAGGCTCAGCACATCTCAGCAAATAATAGCAAATACAACTCTGTCAGGCATAGGGGGGAGGTCAAAATTGTACAGCAAACTCAGACCCTTTTTGCAAGCCTGGCAGCATGACATTTTAGACTCCAAATCCCAAAAGGAGAACTGTGGTCCAAGATCTTGAGATGTTCTTGCCTCCGTCATCATCGTCATCATTTTCATCCAGTATCTCAATTGTCCTGTAGGCCTGCTTGTTGAAGGGTAACAGGTAAAGAAATTGCAATTCTTTCTTGACCCCGCAAGGTTCAACGGGTCTTGTGACCCTCATCCCTTCTTGATTTTTGTTTGTCACTTTGGAGGGCGAATCTTTGGTTCACGTTGCCAGAACCACATGGCACGTACCTACACCGACGCATCCGTAGGCTCGGCAAAACGTACAAAGGGGCAGTGACACAGCGCAAAAATGCTTGTGTACCGACAAGGCTTGTGTTTAGATACTAACAGAGTCATCCCAGACAAAGAAGGCTCAGCATGGTGTTTCTGTTGCTACCCTTCCTATTCCATTTTGGGACTTGAACATACACCTGCAGGAAAGATTGGGTTGAAGACTGCCTTCAGAAGTTGTCTCGCATGCGTGTATAATTACTATACATGTATATATATATATATATACGTGTGTGTGTGTGCGTACACCTTCTTATACACCCCACTTTTCAAACCTTTACTTGGCATCGGAGGGCAGGACAATGAGCTGCTCCTCAATCGTCTCAGCTTCAGCATCATCTGAAGTACAGGTGGCCTTGCAGGCAACTTGCAGGCAAGGAAGTGCCACAGCAAATGCTCCAAGAAATCAGATCGCCTGGGAAATGCATGTCTCATTATTTCTCGCTGTATCTGTTTGTGTCTTTGTGTCTTTGTTTTAGCCACGAAGGTGCCCAAGATGTGTAGAATGATGTCCAGTAGCCCATGGTTTCCAAGCTGAACAGAAAATCAATTTCTCCTGGGTTCTGCACAGGCTCAAAAGCACCCCAGGACACAGGTGGGAGCAACATTTGCGGCACACCGGAGGTGCACGCTTTGGCCTGCGCCAACGTCACTTCGAAAGCCTTTGGGGAAAAGTTCTCTCTCTCTCTCTCTCTCTCTTTCTCCATAGGCTTCTCCATGACAGAAAACCGCTCCGATAGTTTGTTTATTCTTGTTCACTATATTTGTTCAAACTTCCCGTTGTACATGTCAAAGAAATATAGCTGCATTTCTCATTTCACTGCCAATACACTGTTCTTGCAGCTTCTGACATTCACATTAGGACGTGTGTCTACAAATGGATGCAAATGGGTTTGTGAAATGTCCTAATTATTTCTCTGCATGTAGGACTCTATGGGGATGACAGTGCATGTTGCATTTACCTACGCAGCACGTGTTAAACCGCGCACCGCTTTCTTCTTGATACTTCAAGTGTGGCTCTGCCAGGGTTGTGTCAGAGGTCTATGCTGATATTCTTTTCCGGCGCTGTTCGCGTTAATTCATTGGTTCCTGCCCCACATCTTCGGCGATCCGCTGGTGAGATGCACGGGTCCCCTATTCCTGTCCTTTATCTCCCATCTGGCCTTGAAGACTGGGGCCTTAGATTGGACTTGGATCCAGGTCCAAAGTCCAAAACCATAAGACAGCCCTTCGCAAGTCCTTCATTCATCCCAGAAGCCTAGCAGCTCACCAACTGGACCTTCAAAACAGCTTGGCACCAGGCAAGGCCAGCCATTTCACGCAAGGCATTTGCTGCCGCGGCATTGGGGCCTCAAGTGAAGAAGGGTTAAAACGGCGAAAACACCACCAGTGGCCTGAACAGTTCTGAACACTATTCACTATCTCATCCAATATCATCCCTTTCCTGGGGACCTGTGCTTGCCCCCAGCTTCTTGAACCTCTCGAAAGCATTTCGGATGTAGCTTGCTGCTGCCTCTCGGGAGATTTCATCCTGTCGCCATTCTGCCATGCCGCCATGCTGCCATGCCCATGACACCAACAGCTCGATACAGCAACAACTGGACAGCTGCTCATTGTAGGCAAACTGTGCAACCTGTCCTTTGTTTTAACACTTGCAGAGTCTGGACTTGTTTGTGTCTTCAGTCTCTTTCCTGGCTCAGCATGCTGTCAGAATGCATCGGAATGCAGCCGAATGCAGTCGAATACAGTCAGAGTTCAGGGAACTCGGTTGCACCTTTGATGGTCTTGTTGATTCTTCTCTTGCCTCATCTACTCGGGGGATTGGCTCTCAAGACAAGGAAACGACTTGAGGCCCAGGGGTAAGGGACGAAAGCTAGCTTGGCAGGGAGCTTGGCAGGAAAACGCAATGGGTACAGCGCAGCTGCGCAGCTTTTTCGTGAACGTGGACGAGCGGGTGTGAAGCGGGGGCATGTAAGGACAGCATCCAGACCTACGTATCGAGGCGATGTATGTTGGAAGGGACGAGTATGAGAACATATGATTATATATATATATGTACATAAATAAATAAAATTAATTAAACAAATAAATCAATAAATAAAGAAATAAATAAATAAATAGAGAAACAAATAAATAACTAACTGAAGAAATAAATAAATGAATAAACAAATAAATAAATGGAAAAATACATAAAAAATATTGTTGCACGAAGAGGATGAGGAAATTCAGCATAGCCAACATGATGACCAGTGATTGGGGAAGATTCAAAGGGCCACCTTCGGAATCGGAGTGGACCTTTGGAAGCGCGGGAAATTAGTAACGCAGAGCAAAACCAAAGTTGAGGACGAGAGTAGGGTGGCGAAATGCCAACGATGTCCCCGGGGTGGATCGAGCCATGGCCAAACTGCTTGTGAACCCGCTAGGGGAGGGGGAGGGGGGGGGAGCATAACTCATGAAGTTTTATGGGATTGGAGATTCCAGTCCCCCAATACCTTGCTAAAGCAAGAGGGACTTCAGCTAGCAGAAGCTAGCTTTCGTGACATAAGCGTGACATAAAACTGAAAAAAATGAATGAGTTGGGTTCCAAACTCTTCAGGCTGTTGGCTTTCTTTGCCTTCATTTTCTGCCGGGCCCAAACCTCGAAACTGGTGATGTTTGTTGGATATGTTGCTATGTGTGGTTGGAACTTCGTAGGATGCAGTGGCTCTTCTTTTCACTAGCAATTTGCAGTTCGACTGCGAGGCCGGACAGAAAGAACAGGTCAGAATTGGAAACACTCTTCAATGGCAGGCAAAGCAACGCCATCTCCAACATCGCCACCGTTGACTTGAGTCCATACTGGCATTCGGCACGGAGGAGAGACAGCAACGGGTGATGCAGAAGTGCCTACTTCCAAAGGAAGTGCCAACCGCCGGTGCCAGGTGTACTTTTTCTTTCCAATCTGAAACACCTGCGCTGGATTGGGCAAGGGGCGGCTACTGCCTGGAAGGCCATCTGGCCCGAATGGTCTCATCTGAATTTCCTTCCAAAAAGCGATCATGAAGGTGATACGTCTGGGCCCTTCAAGTCCAAGAGTAAGTTCACTGACCGAGGGAGCTTTGCCACAGCCAGGTACCACGCCATGAAAATGCGTTCCATCATATGCTGCCAACCGCCCCCGCTTTGGAGTAACTAACCAGCCTTTGGTACCAAGATGTGTATTACACAGTTTTTGGTCAGTGACCAAAGTAGGCCCACCCACACCCAGTGGAGCATTCACATAAATGATGCAGCTGCAGATTGGATTCCTCACACCTCCAATGCCCTCGTTGTCACTGTCATAGTGCATCTGGTGACCACATCCGTGGGGCCGCTTGTGCGCCCACCACTCTGCCACTCCTGCTTCTTCCAAGCTGGGGAAAAGATTTGTTTTCTTGAGGAGCTCCCATATGTGATGGATGATCAAATCAATTGTGTTTTGAATTTGGCCTTTAACCTTCTGAACGTAACTAAAATATCCAACTTCTGAGCTTCCCAAGATCTCGTTGTACCCATGCTCTGTCCAAAACTCAGAAGCTGGGGACAACAAACTTTGCAGGTGCTGCAAAAACTCTTCAGGAATTGCATCATCGAAAACACAGCCGGGAAATCCAGCTTGGGGCGACGCTGGCTTCTCTTCCAAGCCGTCAGGAAAAACATCAGGACACAAAATCCAAGGTGCCAAATGGTACTTCCATCCGCCATCCACCAGCAAAGGTTTTGCTTCTTCGTTTCGCCCTTGTTGCAGTAAAAGCAGAATCAGCCTTGCTTGAAGTGGTCTCTTTCCGGGGACGTCACTGCCCTGAGAAATTGCATGTCGAAGCACTTGCTCACTCGCACCCTCATCTCCGGACCCCGATGTAGCCATGATATGCAGCAGCTGTGCGAACCTCAAGCTACATTGGAGAGGTTGGGCAGGACCCAGCCAAAGCGCTTCTGCATAGTTTTCTCTCGCCTTTTCCCATTCTCCACTGCACTCGTGTCGGTGAGCCTTTTCCAAGGCCAGTTCTGCATCGGCCTGTTTCCAGGACATTGTTACCATTTGCTGCAAACGCCGCTGCAAACCATCCAATGTCTGCTTTGCTAGCTGACTGTGCTGCCTTCTTAAGCGCTTGGCCAATGGTTTCTCCAAGCGAGTGAAGACTAACCTTTGCAAAAGGCAACCCTCCCAAGGTTCCAATTCCTCGGGAGGAGCATCCCCAGCTTCACTTTCAAACGCCTCACAAGCATCTGTCCACAATTCCTGCCAGCGACCTTCATAGACATCCATCGAGGCTCAAGTCTTGTCAAAATCGATAGTGAGTAGGTGGAACGTCGCTTGAACGTCTGTTGAACGTCTGTTGAGGCAAAGTCAAGACAATGGATAGCGAGTAAGTTGAATGTCTGATCAACCAAAACCAATGAATCCCTCAACATATTTCAAAGACTGCTTCTCTTATGAGGAAATCGTGGGAATCTTAAAGATTGATTCAACGCCCAGCGAAAACGCCCAGCGAAGCCGCTTGAGACGAAAACAATTCAGGTCAGGTAATAGGACACGAACTTCAACACATGCAAAGTAGAAATCGAGATACAGTACATCGAAGAAATGGCTGTATGGGCAGTGCAACAAGGTCCGTTCCGAGAAAGTTGCGACAAAGGCCTGCTTCAGCTTGTGAATCAACAAAACCTTGATCAGAGAAGTATCAAAAGAAAATGTAAGATGGCACAGCCATATATGTCACTACAAAACCAGTGGACAAGTTGAGGCTAGCGCCTGCCGTCCCGGGCTCCGTGAAGGGTTCGGCTCTCGACCTGGAAATATGACATGCATCGGAACTTTACTGTAGCAAAAGCTGCCAAAAATGTGCTGAGTAAACGAAAATGTTCCAACTCCATCACACCATTGCTTGGACAGTCACCATCGCCGTTGCCATCCTCCTTGGCAATGAGAACGGAGAAAGAAATTGCCAGCGTGGCTTGTGCACTTCCCATCCAACCGAGGAGAGGACCTTGTTTGCTTCTGTGCTAGTTGAGGCTTCTTTCAAAGGGTTCCTCAAAGTTTGTCATGGACTTGCCAGGAGGTAACTACTAACTACAGTAGAAATAATGTTTCGTACTCCCCACTTTCCCACTGCTATTGCTGCCATCTTGAGACGTAAACCTGTTCGCCACTTGCTCTTGCGTCGGCACCTCCTGCATTCAGTTTGAGGGCCAAAACCAGGTGTCCACCAGAAAAGTTTTTGATCATACGCGAAGCGTCGTTTGTTTTCGATGCTATCTAGAAATCCTCTCAACTGAATCGGCTGTGGCAGCCATGCATGTTTCAATGCAAAACATTCCACACGGAGTCCTTGATGCCAGCATCCTCACTCACCTCGAGCCTCAGCATCTAACTCACTCAACAAGAACGGAAGAACGGTTGCAAAACTATCAAAATGCATAGGCTTCGACCCAGCCTGGTCGATGATTGCAGCTGAAGATTAAATCCTGATGAATCATTCCACGCTCACATCCCTTGCTTCTGCTTACGGCTCAAGTGGATTTTGCCCCCTCCCCTGGCATTTGCTTTGCCAGTATTCCTTTGTAAGAATGTGTAAGAGCATCACGATGAGACTTTCCAAAAGGCCATGACAACCACCGCCGCGAAGACCTGAGAAAATCTAGGAATCAAGTCAACTCAATGTGACAGCATGAAATTAAGGTTTAATGAGTTTGTATCTTGGTGTGTTTTGCTCCGTTGATTTGCCCCTCCTAACATGTTGCCATCGTTTCAGACAAACCTACTGCATTTGTTTGACCCCATATGCTGGGTTTTAACATGAAACGCAAAAAGATCATGTCTTTTGATTTGGTCCATGATCTAAAATTGACAAACGAAAGATCAACCAAAAACTCACACAGAAGAAGGCCAACTCTACCTCGATAAACAAAAGAAAAACCGCATAGTTTCACAGTGCTCAGCTAGGCCTTGCAGAGATGCCTCGGGAATTTCCTGTCGTGGCACCTGAAGAACGAAATTTCACAAAGCCACAAAGCATTCAATTGTTTGGAAGCAGCAGCCTGAAGAAGCACCGTCAAGGTCCGAAGAACCAGCCTGGAACTGTTGATCCAGAATGATAGAAATACTGCAAACTACACGCCGGGCTGCCACCAGGTGAGGCAACTCGCAGGTGTCAGAAATGTAAACGTCGCCTTTTGACAATCGCCTTCTGGTTCCATCCAGCCTGATTGCAGATCGGTTGCGTGTGTTTCATCATTTGTTGCAAAACCATGCCTTGTTGCCACAGTCTCTCACCAATGCCCCCCTTCCAGCCCTACTTGTACTGTCTGTACTGTGCTGGCGCTGTTGAAGCCAAACAGCCAGCAAGGCAACGGAATGAAGATCCCTTCTAGGTGAGGGCAATTTGGAATTGCAACGATGTGAATTTCAAAGCTGGCCGAATATTTGTTATTTTTTTTTGCAACACCAAATTCAAACACAAGTCCGTTCCAGTTCCGGCTTAATTTTTGGTTTGAATGTGGCCTCTTTACCCACATGTTCATGTATTCGGCCACGTTGGTGATTCAAATTTTCCAGTTCCGGTTTAATTTTTGGTTTGGGTGCGGCCCCTTACCCGCATGTGCATGTGTTTAGCCACTTTGCTGATTGAAACACCTGCCGTTTCCATGATCCTTTTGGCCGTTTATTCTATTCATTCTACACTTGTCAATTATTTTCACCGAGGTTCGGCAAACCTTTTGCCAGATGACATGTCCCCAACTGAACCCAAAAAAATCATCACCAGAAACAATGATTGCCCTTGCGCGCGCGTTTTTTCATATTAGCCTTGCTGCGGCGCATTTCGCACGCACTTAGCAAGCTCAGATCTATGCATGCGAATTCCAAGAAGTATGTAATAGGTTTTGTTTTCTGCTTACATTGAGAAACAAATGCCTGTCATGCCATGTCATGTGACGTCATGCCATGTCATGTGACGTCATGTCATGTCATCTCCTTTCAAATCCAGCTGTATCATGTACAATCATACAACTGTACATCTCAAAAATCATGTTTCATAACATACCGAACCAAATCATTAAATAACATGTCATACAGATTCATACGGTTTCATCACAAGTCATACAAAACCCCACCAAATGAATGATAGGAAACCTATAAGAGACAGTTGTTGTTGCGACGCACAGATGGCAGACCGAACCCACCGATGGACTGAAAGGTGGCTGACGCTTTGAATTTTTTTCTTCTTATCTCTCTCTGTTTGTTTGTGTCTCTCTCTCTCTCTGCGTGTTTCTCTCTCTCTCTCTCTCTCTCTGTCTCTTTTTTTCCCTCTCTCTTTCCATCTCGCGCTGTCTTTGTCAATCGATTTGTCTATCTATCTGTCTGTCTGTCTATCTGTCTATTTGTCTATCTGTCTATCTGTCTGTCTGTCTATCTGCCTATCCATGTGTGTATTTTTTTGCCTGTCTATTTGTTCGTTTTTCTATCGATCTACCTGTCTGTCTGTCTGTCTGTCTGTCTGTCTGTCTGTCTGTCTGTCTGTCTATCCAATGGTCTATCCATCCATCTCTCTATCTATCCATCCGTCTGTCCGTCTATCCGTCTATCCGTCTATCTGTCTGTCTGTCTATTCGTCTATCTGTATGTCTGTCTGTCTGTCTTCTCTGTCTGTCTATCTGTCTGTCTATCCGTCTGTCTACCTATCTGTCCCTCTTTTTGTCTGTTTATCTGTGCGTCTATACAAATATGTTTTTCCGTCTGTCTACGTTGATGCTTGTCCATCTTCCAGTTATTCTGGTTATCTATCTGTCTGTCTTTTTATCTTCTTGTCAGTTTGTCCATGCATCTCTCGAACTATCTGTGCAAGTGGTTACCTCTCTATCTGTCTGTCCAACTATCTGCCCATCCGTCTCCCAATCTCTGTGTCTACATGCCTCTCTGTCTTTCTGTCTTTCTACCTGTCTACACCGCTATCTATCTGTCACTCTGTTTGTCTTTTCTTTGATCGCGCCCTCCACACTTGTCTGTGTGCCCACTTTTTCTGCCAATGTATGTGTCTATCTAATGATTTGCCTGTGTGTCTATCTCTGTGTCTGTGTATCCATCTGCGTGTCTATCTGTTTGTGTATCTGTTTGTCTATCTGTTCGTTTATATATATATATATATTATATTTATTTATCTATCTGTCTCTCTATCTATCTATCTATCTATCTATCTATCTATCTATCTATCTATCTATCTATCTATCTATCTCTATCTATCTATCTATCTATCTATCTATCTATCTATCTCTATCTGTCTGTCTCTCCGTTTGTCTATCTATCTATCTATCTATCTGTCTGTCTGTCTGTCTGTCTATCTATCTATCTGTCTATCTATCTTTCTATCTATCTATCTATCTATATGTCTGTCTGTCTATCCATCTGTCTATCCATCTGTCTGCCTATCTATGCGTCTGCCTACCTATCTCTTTTTCTGCAACCTTGAAACTTGGGGTTTTGTGCGGGATCACCGTCAAATTTGGACATTAAAAGCTCAAATTTGGACATTAAAAGTTCGAATACTTTTTTGCGAACCTTACTTCAGATTTGGAAATTGTAGCCTGAAAACGAACACTTGTCTGCGAGACTTCATGCACCTCTGACATGTGATCGATGTCTCGACAACCACAATGCGATTTGCAAATGTCAGCTGCCATCGCTCCACAGTACGGCGCCTGCCACGACAAAATGGTGCCAGGTCATATAAAGTGCTGCACTTGTCACGGCAAATCTTACAAAACCGCGCGATGTCATTCTCCAAAAAGCAGCTTCTCTCAGAAAATCAGCGCCCTGACCTCTTGACACAGCTATATATTGGACAAGTGTTTTGCACTGGGCCCTTCACGCGGATGCATTTTCGCAGATCTTCTTCCAGATCTTCTTCCACTGTTCCACGCCCGCCATCGTTTTTGCAACTGCACAACCCACGCGCTTGACTCACCCCTGACAAGGGCCTGCCAATCCCGCATCCTAACCTCAACGAGGGCTCCGGGACCGCCACGACAAACACGTTTCACTTCCGAAATGTGCTTCGCACAACAACACGGCGCATTTTCTTGACATCGCAGCTTCCAAAAACGGTCCGAGACTCAGGTGCTTTTATAATTTAGTTTCGAAACGCGTTTCGCACCACGACGCCGCCCACGTTTTCAGCAGCTCAACCCTCCAAAAACGGGGTTCCTTACCTGAAGCGTTTTGACCGTTTTCCTATTGACATGTGCTTCGTGCCACGACGCCATGCACTTTTCGAGCCTTTCAACATCCATAAGTGCTTTGAAGATGAAGTGTTGTGCCTTTCCCCCTGGAAATTGGTATCACGCCAGCGCGTTCTTGTTTTCCACATGTTAACTTCCAAAGACGATCGGAACCCCAATTGTGTTCAACGTTTTGACTTTTTACGTGTGTTTCCCACCACCACATCCGCAAATCAAGTCCAAAATTGGGAAAACAACTACTTTGCTCAACCTCACGGAGGGCAAGGCCGCCGGACGACAATTTGGCAATTTTTTCTCGCATCACTATTTTGATGAACTTTGGATCGACGCAGCTCGTGAAGGACAAGAATACAGGATTGTCACGAAAGTTCCCCCACGCGTCCTTTCAAGACCGCTTCGGAGGGGGAAAGGAAGAAAAACGAGAAAAAAAACACAACACATCGGCAAAACAGAATATTCCGCTCCGCGACTTCTCCTACCTTTTCGCCCACCCGATTTTCAAGTTTCAAACTGTTTTCTTCCCTGTTTCTTTACTTTCTGACTCTTTCTCTGTTCTGTTTCTTCCCGCCTCTGCTGTTTCGTCTGTCCGTTTGGTCGGAGGGTTGACTTCCTAACGTCCACTTGCAATGGAAAAATAGCACCTCATGCTTCGCAAAGTCGAATCACATACACTCGCTCTGCCCTAACCACCCATGAGCCCCGATTGGTTTGGTGTTTTGATGTGTTTTTTCGGTTTCCGCGCGGTTTTGTAATTTGCATCAAAAAAATGCCTGCAAATTAGTTGAAACCTTGGGAGGGGTTCAACGCAACCAAAAAGAATTGGAAATGGAACCGTCAAACGACGGTCGGCACGCACGGCCTTTCAACTATATTTGACAATTAATCGCCAACATTTGCCTTGTGCACACGGACGCTTCTAAGAATAGAACTTGCGAAGGGGAACACGAAAGGTAGGTAATCAAGAGGGATGGAAAAAATGGAGGGCGGCCAAAAGAAAAAGTACTGATGAGGAAACCCAAAACAGCAGCATTGCAAGTGCAGAAAGGCGTCTCCGTGCAAAAGTGTCTAGGTACGAAAGCTTCTTGGTCCAAAAATTTGATTTAAAAAAATAATGTGCGTAAAAGTGGGCCTGTGTAAGTGTACCACTTTCTCTGTCTAAAGCATCTGAGTGCAAAAGAAACCGCGTGTAAAAAAAGGTCTCGGTGCAAAAGGTTCTGTGGCATAAAACTCCGCGTGTCTTCAAGATGCTGTGTGCACAGTGGTTTTGGCCGCGTGCATAAAAGCTTCTGCGCGAAAAAGTCCCAGTGTGTAAGGGCGTCTGTGTGTAAGAGCCTGTCTGCGCAAAAGCCTCTCTGTATAAAAGTTTCCGTGGGTAAAAGCGCCTGTAAGTAAAGGCGCCTGAAACGTGCTGTGTGCAAAAGTTTCTGTGTGTAAAGGGTTCTGTGCGTAAAGGTTTCTTTGCGTAAAAGTTTCTGTGTAAAAACTGTTCTGGGTAAAGTTTCTGCGCGCAAGAGTTTCAGCCTGCAAAAGTTTCTTGGCGTAGTCTGTGTACAAATTTCTCTGTGTCGAGGTGTTTCTGTGTGAAAATGCCTTTGTGCAAAAACTGGTCTGTGTAAAAGCTTCTCTGTGTAAAAACTGTCGTGTGTAGAAGAAGTATCTGTGTGTAAAAGCGTCTGTGCGTAGCGGCGTCCGAGCACTGCGATATGCAAAGACATCTTCTTGTAAAGCATCCGTGCGTAGAAGCGTCTCTGTGTAAAAAAATCTTTGTGTGAAAGCCTCTGTCTGTACTGGCGCCTGTGTGTGTGTAAAGGTTTTTCTGTGCACAAACCTCTCTGTGTAAAAGTATCTGTATCTAAAAACTGCTCTGTGCAAAGGTTTCTGTGCATAACGTCGTTTGTCTGGAAAAGTTTATCTGTGTAAAGTGCGTCACCACACAGAAAAAAAATAAAGGGAAAAAAATGTCAAATGCTTGCTGTGGCTACTGTTGTTGATGACGGCGGTGATGCACGCGCAGGGCCCCAAAAACCATCTTCTTGGGCGTGTTATGTAAATTTGTGAAGGGTTTCACACAAAAAAAATCGTAAATATCGATGTTTTTGGCGTGTCAGAAGCCAACAATTATGGTATTTACGATGTTTTTTTGCCCCTGGTAGGTAAAAACCCGGTATTTACAGAGTTTTGTGGACAGCACCTAGCAAAAACACCGGTATTTACGCAGTTTTCACCACGTTGCAAGAAGTAGTTCTTCCATCCGGAATGCACAAAAATACTATCAATTTCATCCCCTTGTCAGTTCACCCCCCCGACCTGGGTGCTCTAATTTTATAGCAGACCCAGTGTATAATTTGGGGAGGCCCCTCAATGGCCATCTAAAAAATTGAAGCCTTAGCATGCACATACATAATCAGCCCTATAAAATTGGAGCCTACCAGTAACCCATCGATATCACAAAGTCCAAAAACACTATAAAATTAGAGCACCCAGGTCATATNGCCCTATAAAATTGGAGCCTACCAGTAACCCATCGATATCACAAAGTCCAAAAACACTATAAAATTAGAGCACCCAGGTCATATGAAAAGGTGAATTAGTTCCATATTGACCTCTATAAAATTGGAGCCAACCAAAATGGTCTAATCATGGCCATGTTTTTACGCTGAAATTTGGTGTCTCAAGTGGTTTTTTTGGGGCCCCTTTGTTTTCCCATTGATTATCTGGTTCCCAATTTTATCTCAATTTAAGTAGGGTTCTAATTTTATAGGGGAAACTGGCCAGGGGATCCAATTTTGTAGCCATCCCGAAGCTTCTTGTGGGGAATCTGGGCAGCGATTGTGAACTTTAGACCTGGAATAAATGTAAACAAAATTTTCATATATCAGTTGACTTTTTCTATGGCTTGATGATGTTTGATGATCGATTTCTGATGATTTGTGATGGTTTGTTGGGGTTGGATGGGGTTGGATGGGGCTGGGTGCAAATGAAAGACATTTGCCCAAGAAAAATCGATGAACATTGAATCAAAATTGAATTCATTGCATTGAGATCATTTGAGAATAGCCAGAAAATCGATGCACGCACACACCCCTATAAAATCAGGGACCTGGCCTCCTACACCACATAAGGCCCTATAAAATCAGGAGCCCGACCTCCCACGCCAAATGAGGCCCTATAAAATTGGCACCCTGCTGCATGCCAAGGAAGAGAAGCTCGACGACACTGCAGAGCCGGCTGCTTCTAGAGTGNGGCACCCTGCTGCATGCCAAGGAAGAGAAGCTCGACGACACTGCAGAGCCGGCTGCTTCTAGAGTGCCTTTGTCTTTGTGGGATGCTTTTCATTCCTTGCATATCCTTGTGGGATCTTTTGGGGGCATATTGGTTGGATGATGTTGGATGTGGTTGACGAAAACTTGGATGGAATTGGAATGAATGAGCTGGAAGGAATTGGCAGGAAGAGATGTTCTAAGCATTTAGAAGCAAGATCTAAGAAGTCATCCAATCCCCCCACTATAAAATCAGAGACCTCNGGCAACCTGCCGCATGCCAAGGAAGGGAAGCTCGACGACACTGCAGAGCCTGCTGCTGAGGCTGCTTCTACAGTGCCTTTGCACGCCTTTGCCTTGTGGTAATCTCTTTTATCCTTTTTTCATTTCACATATCAGTTGACTTTTTCTATGGCTTGATGATGTTTGATGATCGATTTGTGATGATTTGTGATGGTTTGTTGG
>BGPT01001957.1:1599-26134 GCA_003297045.1 Symbiodinium sp. clade C Y103 | reverse complement strand
CAACATATTTCCCTATAGAATTGGAGCCTCGTATAAAATTGGAGCCCAGGGTCACTAAATTTAGGCCACCAAAGAACATATAAAATTAGAACACCCTGGCTCTAGATAAAATTGGAGCCCACCAAAACAAAGCAAAAAGGGCAGGGGAATTTGAGATAAAAAAATTGTTTTATCCAACACCTAGGTGTCCCAATTCTATNCCAAAACAAAGCAAAAAGGGCAGGGGAATTTGAGATAAAAAAATTGTTTTATCCAACACCTAGGTGTCCCAATTCTATAGGGGAAACTCGCCAGGGGATGAAAAAGAGAGATTGAGACATAGGTAGATGCTTTCTCCATATTTCACGCTCGCAAAGCCTTGGCTTTGCCCCCTAGAAATGTCTCACTGCAGTTCATAGGCAGCGCGTATTTTCTCACTTCTGCTCGCCGCATCCGCGTTAGGAGCCTGGTGAAGTCTCCGCTTCCTCCTCCCTCTCCTCTTTGGGAGGCTTCCATCGGTTCTTGTAGGCCGCATGCCGCTTTTCCACCAGTATGGAGAGCTGCAGGTTCTCCCCAACAACCGACTTGACCTTGGCTAGATCCTTGGCCATGTAGCATTCTTGGTTGTTCCCACCGGGGCTTTTCTGATGGTGTTGCTTCCCCACCAGCTTCCCACCGCGCTTCCCCACCAGCTCCGCCATCCGAGGTGTGTCCACAAGCCAAGAAGCACACAGCGTGGCAAAGTAAAAGATGGGGAATTGCTTGGCGTAGGCTTTTCCCCGGACGTCAGTTTGGTTTGCGTGGTCGTTTAGAGCTGCGCAGAAGGGATAAAACGCTTGTCCTAATTGAAGATCGTCTCCCCGCGTCGTTCATGGCATCCTCTCCATCGCATCCTTCCCAAGAGTCTGTGATCTCCAAAATGTGCATCCAAGCAGCTGCACCTTCAAATCTCTGCCAAAAACAGCAGAAACTTTCTCTGCTTTCTGCATGAAGGAAATGGAACATGCTCTTTCTGAGAGCAAGTCAGGTGCGGTTGAGAATATGACCAGCATCGATGTGTGGGTATGAGGCATTATCGATCATCTTGTTTTTCAAAATGTAATGGTAAAATGCTTCTGGAAAAGCTTCTAACGCAGCCCAGGCACCATGTCCACTAGTTGGCCATTGGCTTAGTGGTCGATGCGTGGGGGCTTCAGATGAAAAAAGGGCATAACTTCTTCACTTTCTCACGCATCTACGGCCGCGGCTAGCATTCCTTTTGAGCTGGTCCGCATACGGTGCAACCAGCTGTTGCCACCGCGCATCCCATGCCGCCAGGGCTGCAGGATCCTCCTCTTTGTAGAATCTCGGACGAAGATACATATCGAGTGCTTCTGTTGCTTTCAACTTTGCAGATCTCGGCTCTCAGCTGAAAAGCACCGAATAAAGTGCGTTGACAAGTCGCAGAATCTTCTGTCCTGCAAGATCAGAGATACATTCCAAGACCCCAAACCTGGCACAGAAACACTGCGCGTCCTCAAAAAGCAAACGCCCTCTCGCAAAACAAAAGTGCCTAGCGGGGCCCATCAAGCAGTATCCGGCCGCCTTCTGACGCTCTAAGGTGCTGGAAAGTGCTGCCTCGGGGATGTCTATCTTGGATTGGCTGAGGAACAGCAACCGGAGCTTGAGCCACACACACTTCACATCGGCCTCGGAGGAGCTTGTCGAAAGTTCTCCGCTGTGGCTTGGGTGAAGTCTGCTCGTTTTTGCTGAGCCTCAATCGCAACTTGTTGCGCTACAATTGCTCTTTGGTAAAGCAGACCAGTCTAAGGCTGCTTCGCGTTCGCGCCTGTCGGACCTTGTCAGGCTCAGGTCGCTGCGAGCAGGGCCGGTTGCCATCAGCTCCTCCCGACCAGCTTCCCTCTCCATCTCAGTTACAGTAGTTAGAGTAGAGGTACTTGAGTCTAAGGACACAGGCTCCATCACCCATTGGCTATTGCCCTTTGAACCTAAAAATACCAAATGCGCAAATCCCAGCAGTCAAACAAGAACCTCCTCCTGCCGCCCCTGCAGTCCCCCCGCAGTCCCTGCAGCCCCGCAACAGGATATATCGACCCTCGTGCATCACTGGCAGGCTGAACTTCAACTCATCCGCTTTCCATACCTAAGTGACATGCAAGGAGAAAGGCGGCAAGGCTCCCCTTTGCCGTTTTACTGGACACATCGCAACCCTGGCTTCATCCCTTTCAACAACCCAAACACCAACACAGACTGTGGCCGCTTCATTAAGTTTCATCGAAATGTCGCCTATGTTTTGCTAAGGATCATCGCAAATGCACTTACACCTTTAACTTGCCCCAGATCCTTTTCAGCAGGCAACAACGCGTTTCAATTGACACCGCCACGCTGCTGCATAGATTCCCACAGAGAGCAACATTAGCCCGTGGCCAACGTCGCCATACATGACACCGAACAGAAAGGGAAAGGTGACCTCGGGAGTGACTCTCAAAGTCAGAGCAAGACATAGACTTGGCATAAGGCCCGATAGGGCACATGTGGCACCTGTGGACAAGTGGAGCCCAATACCTTCTGGCTCTTTCGCAGCAACCAATCTCTATGGCAATCCAGTTGGACAGGTTGAAAGAGTGCCGCAAAACCTCTTCCAATGCAGAGTGGCAATGGTGAAGAGGGCGGGATTTGCCTCTTGATATCTTGGTAGGCCATAGGTATTGACCAACACCTGGCCAGTCATCAGGCATTTAAACTCTCAAGCCACATTCACCTGCTTTCACATGTTTTCACTCGGAGCCTAACGTGCTTTCACTGGTCTTGCATGGCTCCACCTGAAAAATGGCGGTGAACTCGTTGACCTTGATGTAGGTAGGGGGCGATTTTCGTGGCGGTGTCTTGTCGGGCACCAACATTGCGCTGGTATGGCCGTGGGATGAACTGTTCTGGATACACATGGCACGGATTCGATCCTCATCCTGGCAGATTCCCGGATTCCTCTACGAAACAGCATTGCCGCATTGCAAAGCGTAATTTCAAAGTGAGTTTCAGTCCTCCTCGGGATACCAACAGCTGGCACGCAAATTCATATTGCCCTCAAAGAGATTGAGTGTGGCGTATATGGACTTCTCCTTGATGCAGAAAAGCCTGAAACAGGCTTACCACAAAGTTTGATCAAGATGGATTTGACTTCAAACGAGTTCAAATCGATACAATGATTCTTAGTATTGCTCTTATAAATGTGCCGTTTGCTGGAACTTGCCGTCCAGTGTCTCATAATGCAGAACTCAAAGCCCGGAACAGAGGGTGAGCTTTACATGTGCACAGAGTAAACGCATGAGGCATGGGCAAATCTAAGTACAAACGACTACGACATGTCGACCTCAATAAACTTGATGCTTCTGTGCACAAGAATGTGTCAAAAAAAGAGTCAATGCTGAGTCAATGCCTCCATTCTTCGATGAGGGAGTCGCGGTTTCGATCAACGGGCTCCAACAACGAGGCGGCCTGCACTTTCAGTGGAGTCAGAAAGAGCCAAGGATTAAACCAACGTCTGTCAGATGCTAGTTATTACATGTTGTTGCTGCCTCCAGTTGACAAATGTCCGGTGAAGAAACAGAAAGAAACTACATAGTTTCAACAGAGTTGTTCAGTTGCGCATAGTTTGGAGATGCGCCTCACTCTTCACGAAGTGCTCGTGCGCCTTCAGCAACCTCTCTTGGTCTTCAACCTGCACCTTTGATATCTGTGAAAAAAAAAACAGTTCGGGTTCGGAATGTTTCCGACGCCTTTACGGATGATGGAGACACTAACTCAACGCTCTAATTGTACTTTCACTGGCATTAGACTCATTAGACACCTTGAACATGCCAGAAGAGTTCATAACACTACAAGATGATCTATCGTATGCTACAAAGTCATATTGTTTCCCCAAACGCCGCTCAGATTACCATTCAAGACTTTAATAGTACAGACTATCCTACACCTGTTAAGTTTGTTTTCCCCGTTCTGTAGTCTTTTCAATTCGTTCTTTTTCCGTTTTTTGAATAAACCCATGGGAATCATCTCGGCTACAGCTCACAGACTTGCATTGATGTCTAATCTTTAAGAATGTCAATTTGCAAAACGAAAGCGCATGGGAAGGAACTTTCAAGCTGTCGTTCATCTCTTGCGCTGCTGTGCGGCTGCTCGGCCACCGGTAAGTATTGACTCCAAAAGAGTTGCAAATCCTGCAGGCCAAATGAGCTCAGATTGCGCTCAAATAGGTTGGCATTTCAGAGAAAAGTTTCAAGAAAGTCTTCAAACGCTTTCCAGAACTTTCCGATGTGACTTGGCTAGTGCAACTGAGGCTCTTGTTGATCTTCTCGCTCATAGCAGACACGGAAGATCCTATGCGATGATCTTGGAAGTAGATCACCTTGTGGGTAATAACCAGGTCTGAAACACGCTCCAATTCTTCAAACAAGGTGACGTCAATTGACAGTATCCATAAATTAACAAATATGCGTCTACAAAAAATTGTAATGCGCAGTATGCGAGGTTTTGCTGTTTCAAACTTTTGGGACTTACAAGGTGTGAAGACATAGACTCTAATGCAACTTGTGGCAAGCTTGTGTAAGACTTCACTATCAGCTCGAGCACCTCTGACACGAAACATTGTTAGAACTACCACAGTAAACCCACCAGGATCGCAACAAGTCTTGCTGAGTCTTGATCATCGCAGCACAGACACGAAAACCGATTTGTGCACTTCTCGACCAGTCTTTGGGTCTCGCATCGGCTCGAAGATCTGCTGAAAATGGGTAAAGGTGTTGCCTGCAGCACTTTGCACTCAGGTCATGGGCCATGCAATGGCCATGAACAGTTGCAAATCTGACCCGCAACGTTGCATTTCAATCTCTCAAAGACCCCGTGATCATCAAGTCATGCAGACTAAGGATGATGAAGGCAGAAACCGGAGTACATCGAGCACCGATGTTGAAACACAATGAAACACAGCTGTCGAGTGTGCCCTGACCTCGGGTCGCTCTGAAGAGCATTCGAGCAAATCGATCCTGCTCCTCTTGGTGGATCACCCCGGCAATGTTGCTGAACATTGTCTCAAGACTTCCTGCAAAGGAGCAACTGGATACAATGTCATCAACAGAATAGATGAAAATAGATTTTTTGAAAAATAAATAAAATAAATCAAACAGCAACTGCGTTGCAGAGTGGCTTTTCGACAATCTGTGAATCTGTGAATCCTCGGCCGGTTTTTGACAAGTCTCTTCTGGAGGTGCCTCCCTCCTCGTCCAGCAAAGACCTGGAAGCTTCAAACTCGAAACGGTCCTGCCAGTGGCACGACTCAGAGGGCTGTCAATGTGACCTTTGGATACTGGTAGAACATGGTAGAACCATTCAACGACCCCAAATTCAAATCTTGCGCGCATGATGATGGTAGTCGTGATGCTTGTCAAAATGTTTCCAATTGTCAATGGACATTTCGAAATTCTTTCTAGCCAATTCTGTATATTGACCTTTTGAAATATAAATGGAGCACCTCAAAGCACAGCATTTTCAGTGCCACTCCCGTGTTATTTTTGTTTGTAGTCATTTCTTGCTATATCCCTGCAGCGCACCACTTTTCCAACAGTTTGGGCTGCTTGTTCCACATCTATGACATGAAAGAAATATATACTGGAATCCCGTGTCCTCATTGTCCTCATTGTATTTGGTTTTGCAGAATAAGTTTTAATCACAACATCATAACATCACAAATGAAACGATGGCTGACCGTTGCGCTAGGCAACCTGAAAGCTTGCTATGTTACTCCACGGATCTCCACGGATCTCCACGGATCTCCACGGGTCCTCAGGCGCTCTCACTGACCTGGAAGATGCCACATGTGCCATGGAGGCCATGGCAGTCTGCACTACGTAGCGCTCTTCCAGCGCAGCATTTCGACGCTCCAAAAGTTTCCCATTGTTCTCCTCGCGGTCCAAAAACTCACTGTGTATGTGTATATATATATATATATGTATATGTATATATATATATGCTGTTTGCATCTGTGGTACTTTGTTTCATCACAAGTAGCTTTGGACTTGAGGATTGATTTAGCAAAGCGCAGCGTTTCTTCCTTTGGAACGTGGAAAACAAGGACTGGAATCATTGCTAGTTTCCAAACTATTCTGAAAAAATGTCCGCAAGGAATTCCACTCGCTCCTTGAACTGGATGAACTCCTTGTGGATCTTGTGCAAATTGGCCTCTACGTCATCCAGCTTGTAGTCGTCACTGTGATCCAAAAAGGCATCCACATTGTGCTTGACAGGGGAAGCTCCAGGTACCTGACAAATGTGGCTTGTGCGAAACACCAGCCACCTCCTAGTCACCTCCGAGTCACATCCTGTTGCAAAAGTATGGGCTTATAGAGTTGCCACGGAGACCTCAATCTGTTCATTGGCAGTTCATTGGATATTCCAAGGTCTGGCATCAATTCGTTAGTTATACAGTTATACACAAGAATTGGAATACACCCTGACTAACTGGAAATGGTAACTTGCAGATTTTACCCATATTCACCCTGACTTGATAACGGAAGTGCCAATAGAGATCACAAAGCCGAAAGCAGTTTACCAAGGAAAGAAAACAAAAAAAAAACAAACTGAAAAGAACTCAAACTTGAAGTCTCTGTTGAGTATGAACAACAAACGTACCACGCGAGTGCATGACCAGCGAACACCCAACGATAATGACGTGCTCTTCGCATGATTTCAGTGAGATGTTTGCATATATTTGCTAGACTGTGCTGGTATCTGTGTAATATATTCTTGTGTTCGTGTTTGAATGTGTGAATGTGTGTGGCTGGTTTTCGTGAAAGCAGTTTTCCTATCATCTTCATAATCTGTAACTACGAAGGTCTGCGTTGAACTGGGCTTCAAACGCTATTTTCATGTGTGTATGTGATCAGAGAAAGGAATAGACGAAACCACATCCTCCAAAAAATTGCTCGGCTGCCAGATAAAGCCCACGGCACAGTGGGTAAGGCATCGAGCTACTGTGGCATGTGACATCTTCGACAAATGATGAACATGTACTCAGGACAACTGTCTGCAAGACAGCGTTGCTGATACAAATAAAAGCAAAGTGGGTTCTCCAAAATCTGAAAAATGTTCAACAAATCTGTATTTGTCTATTTGTACATGCATGGACATAAATCCTTGATTCACTTTCTTGGAATGTGCAAAGCGCGACGAACCTCTGCAACCTGCAAATTCTTGGAGATCCGCCGTGCCTTCGTCAACTCTTCCAAGAGGAATCGGATGATGCGTTCCATTTCATCAATCCTCTGGATGTACCTCAGCTTCCAAGCAGCTTCGCTCTAGAGCACCGCTATCATGGCTACTAGCCATTCAAAATATCATGTATGTCAACTAATGGCTTAAGCAGCCAAGTTGAATGTATGAGCTTGTTGCAAACAGCAGCAATTGCAAATTTGCTGCGGGCGTGCAAACACAAGATTTGCTTTCAGGGCTAGGGCTGATATTAAAGTACCACAGTATTCAAAGGGCAACACATATGCACAGAATCAGGCAAGCAACTTTTTGTATGGGCGATGCATATCCCTCGCATTCATGTCCTCAAATTGCATCTTTGTGTTTTTGCCTGCAGGCATGGGCTTCGAAACTGCCACCAGAAGTCCCCGAATTCCCCATAAACACTTTGAAAACCATGTATTTCCTGTCCATTTAAGTCGCATGAGTTCCTGATACATCGCACACTTCAGCGCCTATAAGATCAATGAACTCTCGTGCACGGTCCACTGGCACCACCAACGTGCCATGTTTCATCGGCTCTGATCTTAAGAGGCCCATGGCGACAAAGGAGCAATATTCGACAAGCAACCAGTTTTTTCTGAAAGTGCACCAGCGTGAGTTGTCGAATTTGGTTCATTTTCAGACTCCAATCCTATTGCAGAAAATGGAGTTCCTTTTGATTGAGGAAGCACACAATACAACTCCCGCCAAGAATTGTTCTAGCGCTGGAAAAAGAATATGTTCTGGGAATAGTGGCGGAGCAAAAACTGAAAGTGACACCTGCTGTGTCAAAGGCGCTATATTTGATGTCTGGGAGTATGGGGTAATGCAAGGTATTACCCTCATGTTTGCCAATGATAAGTGCGATTCCTTCGCAGGTTGATGCTATTGATATCCTTGAACTTGAACACCAGCATGCAACATAATGTAAGAACATAACAAATATGGATCTTTTGCTGGGTCAACCAACGTGTTCGCGTTCTTGCGAATTCACAGTTGTTTGTGATTACATAATATTCCATGTGTTTTATCCAAGCAGTCTTGTTCTACAAGCGATGGAGAAGAAACCAAAACGGCCGAAGCAACATGTATATTCTCTCACATTCTCCCACACGCTGAGGAAAGAAACTGTTGTGCATCGTATCCTAGTTCGAAGCATAGCAAAGCGAGTTTGAAGCATCGAGATGCCGCTGATGAGACATGCTCCCTTTGTATCCCTTTGTTGTGGGTGATCCAAGACTCCGTGGTGGGCGTGGTAACAAGCACCTAGACTCCGAATCTGTAGCAGTCGCAATTTCCACTTCTAACAAGCACTATTTTCACCTCCGCATAACGGCCATGGCCCAGCGGTCAAATGATCTCAATGAACGGCTATCAAAAGCATGACCACAGTTGAGAGATTCAAATGAGCGATCCAAGAAGAACTCCAACTCACTTTGACTGTTCATTTTCACGAGTCTAGAGTCTCGCTTTCTCATTCGAAAGCAATCATCTCAACTGGGCCACTTCCTTTCGGTTGCCCCTCAGAGAATCACCGCCAGTAAGAAACTATCTAGACCTGCAGTCAGAGTTGTCTATGCAATCCACAGTTCACAACTCTCGTTGCATTTCGAGCCGCTTTCTGCTGAAAAAGTACTTGTCGAGTCTGAGAGTTGCGGAAAGGATTCATGCATTGCACACAAGCAATCATCTGAAGCCTTACGAATCCCTTTCTATTACCGCTTGCAAGCATCTTTCCATGCAGAAGTTTTGAAACGTGCCTTTCCCGTCAATGCCTCCGGAGCATCTTTGCGCAGACCTACCAGGTCATGCAGGTATGGAAGGGTCATTGAAGGCCCATTTTCATTTTCACAGTCTACTTTAATTGGCCACCATATAACCCCGCAGAAGTCTTGCTTGCAATCTTCATGATTGCGACATGTCAAATTCTGGAAATGTTCCCTTCAACCTACGCCTAGAAACCGTAAGCCCCTCTGCGTGCGATATCAAGTATAGTAAGAGTTCCGCGCCTCAATTGAACAGCAACTTTCTAATCGTTGGCTTTGCCTGGAAGTTTGACCAGTACAACCCGTGGCACAACAGCAGCTGGGCAGAGTTGTAGGGGAGACGACTGACAGCAAACTGGCATTGCGGCATGGAAATGCAATGAAATGCAGTAAACATAAGCAAAAATCAGGTGTGCGATGTTCCACGAATTTCTACTAGTCCGAGGCTACTTGTCTCCTTTGGCGCTTGTCCTTGATCACAAAGTCTTGTGCGTGGGCACCCTGCCTGTTCCATGACCAGCTGTAACCGGGAATCAACGGTGTTGTCAATGGTAATGGCACCCTTCTGGCAAGCCAAAACCTGTGGTGCAACCGTCGTTGGATTCCATCGAGGAATTGCGGAACTCGAAGCAACTACATTCACCTCCAAACTCTCCCAACTCACTCACCTTACCCAACGAACGCACTCAATCCGTTGGCAATTTAAAATGCGTTTTTTTTTTCACTTGTTTTTTATTGAGCACAAGTAAAGAGATCAGTCCAGTAAAGGAAGCATGGTAGGCAGACATAGTGGGATCTGCAATGGGACAGCTGCAATTTGGAGTTTGGACCAGTGTTCTGATCATGCTCGCACAGTGGCACGACCGTACTGCGACTTAACTCTGTTGATGTGTGCTGTTTCACGTATATGTTGTGCAGAGCCGCTGCATGCGCACTGTTGTTGTGATTCTTTCTCCAAGATTTGCGCATTGTGAACACTGCACTAAGGTGTTGATTCTTTCGACTGCCTGCACCATGTGATTGTCAGCTGTGCTCCGGGGTGCAAACACATCGCAATGCTCTTAGCCTACCAAGGTTCTGCAAAGTACCTCTCTAGTTTATTGAAGCATACTTGAAGACGAAGACAGTGTCGAACTCACTCATCGATTGGACAGTGTGTTAATCGCTGGTTGGCCACGAATCGCTCGAGTGATCGAATATCAAGTCAGTCACAGGCGGTCAGGTGGTCACCCACACGGTAATCCAACCCCAAAACTTTAGTCACAGAATGTTCGTTCAACCCATGTATTCATAAACCACACATTCATTCACCCACGAACTCCTTCAACCAGTGACTGACTCCGACACTCATTCAAAATCAATCAACCAACCGACGGACCAACCAACCAACCAACCAGCCAACCAATCCGTCAAACAATGAATAAAATCAATAAACTGTCTGTGGTCTGTCCTGTCTTGGCTTGCCTTTGCTATGCCTTGTCTCGTCATGTCTTGTCGTGTCTTGTTCAGTCTGTCCGCCTGGCCGGCTGTCGGTCTGTGTGTCTGTCCGTCTATCCATCTGTCTACCTATCTACCTACCTACCTACCTACCTATGTACCGACATTTCTATCGTTCTATCTATCTTTCAATCTTCTTATCTTTCTATCTGGTCTATTCTATTCTATCCTTTCCTGTCCTATCCTATCTTATTCTATCTATATCTCTGTTTGTCTTTCTATCTATCTATCTATCTAGCTAGCTATCTATCTATCTATTTAATTCTATTTATCTATCTATCAAAGTTTATAGTATAATCCACCGAATTAAACTATCTAACTTATCTACATAATGAATTGTCTCCAATCATTTCTCATTTTCCTCGCAAATATGTCAATGTTTTTTCACCAATTCTACATTTTTTCAATTAATCGGTCTAAAGTCTAAACACGTTTTCTGATTAATCTATCCAATCAATCTCTAGCTAGTCTATTCAGTTTATTTATCCAGTCACCTAATTCATCTATCCAACCGATCTATCTAACCAACGGATGTAATTGATCTATCTTTATTTCTATGAATCTGTATGTGTTTATTCTATCTATCTTAGCCTTTCAACACAAGTTACCCTCTTCACATTCCCATCATTTCAATTCCAAACTCTGCTGGTAATGTGTGTCCGGAGTTGCAGTTCTACCACCGCGCAACAACATGTGAACAAAGCCCGAAGCTACATCTAACGAAAGCACTCAAGAATCTGCACGTTTTGATGATAGTGGAGTGGGAAGCGAGCCCTGCTTCTATGCACACTCTAGGCGTCCGGGCTACACCACCCAAGCAGGAAGGCGTCGAAGCATCGCCGCTTGGCGCCGGGGGCAACTGAACTTTCTGGCCGGGCAGCAGCAGGTCATAGGGATGAGATCTCCGACATGACAATTGGTGTAGGAATGGCCCGGATGACTCGTGATAGAAATTTGGAGCTGACTCCGCTCACTTTCTGGGTATCACATTTTTGGGGAGGTAATACAAATTGGCATAATGCAACTCTGGTGTGAAAACAAGGTTATATTTCCTTCCAAGTAAGACCAAACCAACGGAAAGTCCAATGAGCCTGATCCACCGTCACCTTGCAGCTCTTAGATGCACCAGTGGAGTCCTTGATGACCTCTCGCGTAGGTAACAGCAGAGTGTGCAATTTCTGCTGCTTTCCAGCTTTTCTGCTTGCTCTCCTTTGCAATCAGAGCGTCTGTGGCAACTGTAGCTTGGCATAAAAGTTGTCACGCCTTACTGTATTCCTTCACAGCATCACCAATGCATTCTGCCACCACTGCCTCACCACAAGCAAGTCAAAGGACAACACGCAAAATAATCCCTCCAGCTTCCAGAACTTGATCAAACCAAACATCATAGGTATCCACTTGAATTCGCATTTATGCAGGCAAAATGAAGCTGGCACATGACCAGATGCCCCAGAGCCCGCGCGCTGGTCCATTGTGCATTTTGGAGTCAGTTCCGTCATTCCGTCCCCCGTCGCCTCATCGCATTTGCGACATCGAACCTCTACGCTGTCCTGACCAAGGATGCAAGCCAAATCTGGTTGTTTTGCTTGCTCACAAATCCCTCAAGTTTGCGATCAAAAAATTCCTGGTGGTAGAATCTGCGTGACAGGCACCTCCAAAAGCATCAGCAAGCCCTGCACAATGAGCTGGGTGATGAACTGCTTTTGTTTGGCCTGAAGCAGTAAAAACAGTAACCCAAAAGCAAAACGACAGCAAACAAATCGGATTCATGATGGTTGCTGGCACCTCCCTTCCTCCCTTTGCCGCCAACTTTTGAAAATGTTAGATTTTGAAGGCATGCGACATGCGTTTGCAATCTTTGCGGCATTTTTTCATTTGCGGACAAACTCTACGCCGGTGGCCCAACTCTCTACGAAACTAGACGACAGTGTGGCCAGAAAGGAAACAGAAAGGAGGAGTTGAGAAGATAAGACACACGAAAATATGATGATGATGATGATGATGATGATGATGATGATGATGATGATGATAATCATGATGGTCATGATGATGATAATCATGATGATGATGGTGATGATGATGATGATGATGATGATGCTGATGCTGAGGCTGATGATGATGATGGTGGTGATGATGATGATGATGATGAAAATGATGAAGATGAAGATGAAGATGAAGATGAAGATGAAGATGAAAATGAAGATGAAGATGAATGATCGCTGACGTAGGTCAAATGTCATATTTGCAAAATTTGATGCTTGTAGTCCCCGCAAGAAATTTTCTCCAGGGTTGGTACCTGAGTGAAAGTTAGAATGACACGAGATGCTGGAGGTTTTGCAGAGAAAATTTGAAACACAGAAGCCTCTACCCGGAGAAGCCTTACACACATTTTTTTCCACAGAGCAGCCTTTGCACACATAGTTTTTACACAAAACAGTTTTTACAAACAAACGCTTTTACACAGAAATGTTTGTACATGCAGACGCTTTGGTACACAGGAGTTTTTACCCACAGAAGCCTTTACGCTGTGCACAGAAACTTTTACACACAGAAGCTTTTACACAGAGAATCCTTGCCACAAAACAATTTATTCATAGAGAAGTTTTTGCACAGAGGAGCCTTTGCGCAGGGCAGTTTTTACACACAGAGGCTTTTACACACAGAATTTGTTATTTACACAAAGACACCCTTGCACACAGACGTGTTTTACACACAGAGTCTTTTACACAGGAACCTTTACACAGAGAAGTTTTTACGCAAGAAATCTTTACATACAGAAGTTTCTACGCGCAGAAGCGTTTACACAAAGAAACCTTGACGCACAGAACCTTTTGCACACAGAAGTTCTTACACAGAAGTTTTTTACACGCGCAATTTTTTCACAGAACATGCTCGCTCATCCCCACCGGGCTCTTCTCCCCACCCATTTCCATCCATTCTCTTGGCCCCACGCTGTTCGCAGCCGTTCGCACATCATAGCTCGCTCATCCCCGCCAGGCTTCTTCTTCCCAGCCCACGCCCTCCGCAGCCGCCCGCGCATCCAAGCTCGCTCATCCCCGCCAGCTTCTTCTCCCTATACTCATTTCCGTCCATTCGCTTGCGCTCGCACTGTCCGCAGCCGTCCGCGCATCAAAGCTCGCCCATCACCGGGCCCTTCTCCCCACCCAATTCCATCCATTTCCTCGCCCACGCCGTCCGCAGCCGTCTGTGTCCTTAGCCATCCACGCATCATTACCACCGGCTTCTTCTCCCCACCCATATCCACACATTCCCTTGCACCCACGCCTTCCCCAGCCGTCCGCGCATCCAAGCTCGCTCATCCCCACCGGCTTCTTCTCCCCACCCTTTTCGCTGGATTCCCTTGCGCCCGCACCATCCGCAGCTGTCTGCGCGCCTAAGCCTTAAGCTGGCTCATCCCCACCGGGCTCTTCTCCCCACCCATTTCCATCCATCCCGCACCGACCGCAGCTGTTCGCACATCCAAGCTCGCTCATCCGCACTGGCTTCTTCTCCCCGCCCATTTTCATGCATTTCCTTCCGCCTATACTAACGCCACCTGCAGCGGTACACGCATCCAAGCCTGCTCATATTGCCACTGGCTTCTTCCCCCCACCCATATCCACACATTCCCTTGCGCCCGCGCCTTCCCCAGCCGTCCGCGCATCCAAGCTCGCTCATCCCCACCGGCTTCTTCTCCCCACCCTTTTCGCTGGATTCCCTTGCGCCTGCACAGTCCGCAGCCATTCGCGCATCCAAGCTGGATCATCCATACCGGCTTCTTCTCCCCACCCATTTCCTCCATTTCTCTTGCATCCTTTCCATTCTTTTCTTGTCCGTTACTTTCCCTTCCTTTACCTTCCTTTCCCTTTCCTTTCCCTTTGCTTGTCACCGTCCACGCGTCCAGGCCGTCCTCACAGTCCTGTCCATCCTTTCCCTTGCAGCCACACCGTCCGCACACCACCCTGCAAATCAGCTCGCTCCCCACGCGATTAACTACACTAAACCAGAACCCAAGCATCGAAGATGCTTTTGGGAAAAAGAACATTCACAGCCAATGTATATGTATGCAATGAGATTTTGTGGTAGGTCTGCACACACATTCCAAATGCTTGCAACATACTGCAGCATTGGTCACAACATGTTCCAATTTTGCTCACTGCGCCGCTGCGCCACTGCGCCTTGTCTTCAAGCCGCTTGGCCAACTCCTTCTGTGAGGCTTCCTGCAGCTGTCCCAACATCTCCTGTAGCCGGGAACTGAGCTGAGTACATGTGCTCTGCGTGCTCTATGACTTCTATTTTGAGTTAATCTGACAACTCTGACGACAATGGACGGAACATTAAATGCACTACGTTTTTTAAATATCATTGGTTATCATTGAAGTATTGAATTGTATTAATCAAATTCAGAAACCAACAAGATCAACAAGGTAGTTCCGTCTTCTCTCCGTCAAGATTGTCAGAGTGCCCGAAAGATCACCTGCATTCTACCTGAGCACCCTTCGTGGAATGTGCTGATCCTGCAATAAAGATGCGAACCCTCCAAAATCACCCCTGAATCCCGATAACCTGCCTGTCGGCTTTTGATTTTTTCCAGTCTCGACCTTTCTGGCAATTCAAAGGTTTGAATTTGCTGACTCAAGACAAAAATGCATTTGACAGGCCTGTTGATGGCGGTAGATCTCTCGATGGCTGCCTGAGACACCAATTGATATTGATTGGTGTCTGTCCAGATTCCATGAGCTCAATATCACAGACAATTGACGTTTGTGATCCGTAAACACGCTGGTCCTACTTTAGGTCACAACCAACGTTTGCCGGCCTGGGTCTCAATTTGTTTGGTCTTCCTTGCATAATCCTAGCAGTTGGACCAACCATTTGGATTTGGAATGGGTCGCATGATGTCGCATGGCACTTTTGAACAACTGAATCCACATGGAGTTCACTTGAAGATGTTTGAACTAAATCACAACAACTGAACAGAAAAGGCCTGCTGAATCTTCTCCTTCATTGAGTTCACAATTTTCAACCGTTCGATGCTCTCGTCCTCGTGTCCAGGCAATGGATCTTGCAAACAACCAAAAACAATGACTTGGGCCACGGGTTGTTTCTACAATAGCATTACGAGACCTTTAAACACACATGAAATACGATGATATGAACACAGTCTTGCCGAATCCAATGCATAAAAATCGGTTTCCATCAAATGTCTTTTGAATTCATGCTGGCAGGGTTAATTCAAGTTTCTTGGGGTATCTGAGTGAAGTACTTACTTACGGACTGCCAGAGAGTAAATACCATGGACACGGCAGGCAAACATGCCACCAACTGCAAAGCTAGACCTGGGGTCCAAACCTGCAGCGCTTTTGTTTCAATATCCTGTGCTTTGTCTCTGGCCTAAGCCCAGCTGCATTTGGCCCACCAACATATTTTTCATATGTTCTGATGGCATTTCTGAACAATTGGCATCGACCACACGGACCTCGTTCAGAATGAACTGCGTCATCTGCAAAATTTGGGCCTGCGCATCCTCCCAACGAAATTGTTAACGCAATGAAATTTCAAGAAAAGACGGCGCAACCATGCTATCAATGTATCAACATGTCATGAAAGCACTTGGCAGCGGTCCTTGGCATCCATTTGGTGCAACCCCAAACCAACACAATTAAATATTTGGGTTTTGGAACAGCTTCGATGTCCATGGTTCGCGTTTGTGTTTGTTCACACGAGTTCTTCACAACATAATTCCCGCCAATTTCGATGTTTTCTGAAAAACCATGAAATGTAAATACTTACTAGGAACATTGAGTCCATGGTCATCCACATCAACATCCGCAACAACGTTCTGAGTAAGATTCTGGACAATACGATGTTACAAGGCAACCACCACAGCAAAGGAAATCACAACAAACGACCCAAAATTATTTTTGGAACCCATTCCTTGCACGTGAAGCCACTGAATTTCAAATTTCTGCATGTAAGAATGCAATACACAAAAACAAAACCATGGCAACCGTGCAGGTTTTATATGATTAGTTAAGCAAAACATGGTTCGAAACCATCTAAAAAAAGGCAATGCCAAGCGTAGTCATGTCCCGGTCATGGGCACATGGAACAAATTGGGTCCGTTTTGATTCCAAATTAAACGCTGCTATTAGTCAAAGAACAACGGTCGGATTACATCCAAACACATTTCAAAACTGGGACAACGACGTCCACTACGTTTTGGTCAGAGCCGCGGCAGCACCGCCATTTTTTTGCAACAAGAAGTCTGCGTCTTCATGTAGCATCAAGTATGTGTGCAAGTGCAAAACACGATACTGCACCGTACCGGTAGTACCGTAGATGGAAAATGGAAGAAAAGATTTCGTAGCACAGCATCAAATATTTGCGCACATGCATGCAAAGATTTCATAACAGCATCAAGTATGTGAGCAAGTGCAAAAACAGATCTGGTACCGTAGCATCAAGTACGTGTGCAAGCGGCGAAGATGAACCTGATTGTCTCACCCCACTTCACCACACCCGAACTTGGTAAAACGATAAGAAATTTTACATGGCCCTTTCATGTTTAATTATTGGAAAAACTGGGAAAAAAAACTTTGGAAGGAAAAACAAATGGCCACGCTTGACAATGGCAATAGTTACATTCACGGTCGCAATAGACAATTGGCGCAAAAAAATAAAAACACACGAACCGCGACATGTGTAAAAAACAATATATTTGCATGCCTTGCGCCAGGTCAATCACCACAATGTAAAACAAAGATGCAAAAGTTTGTCGCACCATAGTTCAACATAGTCCAAAACCTCGTTAACCGCAACCAAAACATTTTTAGATGCAAAATGGTTTTGCGTCTTCCCCACGCAAACTAAATCCGCAAATGCGTTGTTTTTCTGGTTCAATCAAGCTGCACAATCATGCAACTGCATGGGTGCAAGATGACAGAACTATGTGCCTGCGCAACTTTGACCCAAAATTGACGTTGCAAAATTGTGCCGATATGTAATTTTACTATGTTTCTTCCTTTGGCCAATGGTTTTGCCAATCAAATTGAAAATGTGCCCTGGCCACAATGATCCCAATGCAAGGGGTAGTCCCTATCCATGTTCTTCAAGTTACGAAACCAACGCTGCGCAAACTACGCGTCTTACGCTAGCATCTTTCCAGGCGCTAAAAAAAACAAAATGTGAAATCACACCGGAGATATCACCAAAATAGTTCCCCGTTTCATCCGACGATGGTGAAACAGGGCCCAACCCAACATGTAGGCTGCATGTGCCACGCCACCCACATTTTTGTTCAACCTTTCATACAGGTCGAACCAACGTCATAATCATCCACCACCCACGAATTCACCATTTGGCCTTGATGCTGATGCTTCCGGGCAACCTGTGCTTCGCCTCTTTCCAACCTTGGACTTCTGACTTGAACATCGAGTACATCTTCCACAAGCGTCCGATCAAGTTCGTTCCGCTGAACTGGGCACTTTAGCACCTCATCGGAACGTCTAAAATCGCTGGTTGGTCAAGATCCACCGGCTCTGGTTGGTTTAACGGGGCTGCTAATCCAAGTTGAAGACCAGCCCGAGAACAGGAAGACATTTTATAGAGAAACGCATGCGCGCGTAAGCTACCAGATGGTGGTTGGCCCATGCCGCGGGGGAAGTTTCAAAAACATGATATGGTTTTTCGAAATCAATGGCCTACAGGAATGCTTGTGAAATACAGAAACAATGAAGTGTTGAAGTTGTGAGAAGCATCAACGAGTACGCTCGCTAAAGCGGCGGGTGCGGAGACATCCGGGCAGATGAGAGATGAAAAATTGCACGCCGTTGTGGCGCGAAGCACATTTGAAAGCAAAAAGTGTCAAGAACTGTCGGGTTCGCTCCACTTTTGGAAATTGAGATGTGGAAAAAGTGCACGGCGTTGTGGCGCGAAGCACATTTGGAAGTAAAAAGTGTTAAAAACTGTGGGGTTCGGACAACTTTTGGAAGTTGAGATGTGGAAAAAGTGTACGGCATTGTGGCGCGAAGCACATTTGGAAGTTAAAAATTGTAAAACTGTCACATTCGGACAACTTTTGGAAATTGAGATGTCGAAAAAGTGCACGGCGTTGTGCCGCGAAGCACATTTGGAAGTGAAAATGTACAAAACACCTCATGGTCGGACCACTTTTGGAAGTTGTGATGTAGAAAAAGTGCACGGCGCTGCGGCGCGAAGCACATTTGGAAGTGAAAATATACAAAACACCACATGTTCGGACCACTTTTGGAAGTTGAGATGTCGAAAAAGTGTACGGCGTTGTGGCGCGAAGCACATTTGGAAGTTAAAAATGGTAAAAACTGTCACATTCGGACAACTTTTGGAAATTGAGATGTCGAAAAAGTGCACGGCGTTGTGGCGCGAAGCACATTTGGAAGTGAAAATATACAAAACACCACATGCTTCACACTGTTGGGCGTCCAGACGTCTTTTTGTGTGGCAGGCGCAAGGGATTCTGCACCTTGTCCAAAGTGAACTAAACGTGTGGGTTTAGTAGCATCTTCAAAAACGATGGCAGGCGTGAGACATTTGAAGAGGATCAGCACAGATGTGTTTTTCGTGGCAGGCGCAATACAAGAGACACTTCAAGCAGAGATGTTAAGAGGTCAGGGGGCTGATTTCCTGAGAGGGTTGTCATTTTGGAGCATCAGATTTTCAGGTTTGCTAAGATGATTTGGCGTGACAGGTGCAGCACTTCGTATGACCTGGCTTCACTTTTTCGTGGCAGGCGCAATACTTTAGAGACATGGCATGGAAAAATCGCAAAACTCATTGGTACGAGGCCGTCAGCTGCACATAAATTTCCATTTTTGAAGGAAGCCTCGCAGAATTGCTTTGTTTTAGATGTTGTCAACTGCAAAAATTGAGGAAGTCGCAGAAAACTGCTTCGTTTCGGAATGTTACACTACAACAACAGCTACAACTACAATTACCAGTAGTACCGCACAAGGCGGTGGCGGAAGTTTCAGGAATAGCAAACTATAGGAAAGGTGAGTTGCTGTGAATGATGGATGGCAGAGCGAACCCACTGATGGATCAAAAGGTGGTTCGAGCGTCGGCCTATCTATCTGTCTATCTATCTGACTACCTGACTAACTGACTAACTGACTAACTGACTGACTGACTGACTGACTTACTGACTGACTAACTAACTAACAAACTAACTAGCAAACTAACAAACTGACTAACTGACTAACAAACTAACTAACTGACTAACTGACTAACTGACTAACTGACTAACTGACTAACTGACTAACTGACTAACTGACTAACTGACNTAACACTTTTTACTTCCAAATGTGCTTCGCGCCACAGCGGCGTGCAATTTTTCATCTCTCATCTGCCAAGATGTCTCCGAACCCGCCGCTTTAGCGAGCACTTTTCGACCCTCCGGAGCCACAAAACATTGGAAAAACACAGTGTTTCGCGACTTTCCTACCTTTTCGCGCACCTGCATCTCTTCTCTTCTGACTTTCNNNCTTTCTCATCTCTGATCTTCTCACTTCTGACTTTTCTCACCTCTGCTTTTCAACTGTCCATATTGTCGGAAGTTTCACTTCTAAACTTCCTTCGACCACTAGGACTACAACTACAACAACAACTAAAACTAAAACTGCAACTACTACAACTATAACAACTACACCACAACAGCCACTACAACTACAACTACAACAACTAGAACTACAACAACTATAACAACAAGTACAACTACAACAACTACAACTACTACAACTACAACTACAACAACTACAACGACTACTACTACAACTACCATTACAACTACTACAACTACAACTTCAACTAGATGACAACTACAACTACAACAACTACAACAACAACTACAACTACATTGCCACTACAACAACGACTACAGCTACAAAATTACAACCACAACAATCACTACAACTACAACAACTACAACAACGACTACAACTACAACAACTACAACTACAACAACTACAACTTCAACTACATGACAACTTCAACTACAACAACTACAACAACTACAACAACTACAACAACTACAACAATACAACCACAACAACTACAGCTACAAACACAATAACCACTACAATTTCAATTCCATGACAACTACAACTACAACAACTACAATTACAACAACCACAACAACAACTACAACTACACCTACAACTAAAACCGCAGCTACAGCTACAACGACAACTACAGCTGCAGCTGCAGCAGAAGTAGAAATTTATTAGAAAAATTTCTTGCCTCATTTCTTTTGTTCACAAGACAATATTACAAAGAATGGTGGTAAAATCATTTCACTATCGGTTGTTTTTTCCCTCTTGAAGCATTTGGATTGAAAGATTCGCAGATTGCTGGATCTGTTTGCCTCTCGGTTTTGTATTTCAATAAAGCAAGTGAGGGTGGGATAGGGCTGGAGAATCAGTCAACTGCTCGGGAGACCTCGTTTTAAGCGGCCTTTTTTTTGCTCGGAATAAGCGCACGCTGGCACAAGGCCTGTGTCACTTGTCAGTCGAATGAAACATCTAAGAAACCAAAATGAAATAACCTAACGCCGGCTCTCAGTACAGGTCTGCAAGGAAGTAGTGCCGATAGCCACTCGTAGCACCCTGAAATTCAGAGTATCCTGAGTCAATTGAGTCAACATGAGACAATATGATCCGCAGGCTCAAGTTTGACACAATCCGATCGACAAAGCAATCAAAATAGATGTGCATGCCACCAAGGTATGCGCACACCAATCCTGATACACGGTAGCCAAGGTGCCAAACTTCGTCACCCGCACCCAACGGGGAGAAGTGGTAGAAGATTTTGTTGCCGTTCTCATCTTCAGACAAACCGTACTGTAGACAATACTGACGCCAGGCATTAGTACCCCCAGTCCTCATGTCGCCAAGGCTGTAAAGTCATTTGAAAATTGTAAAAGTAGCTCTCAGCTGAACGACTCTTGTTCCAAAATCCACCAAGCGCTTGATGTTGAAGACAGAGTCCCCTTGCATCTGGACTCATACTCCTTGCTTGATATTGAACACCTCCCCCCAGGGGGGAGGTGTATGTGCGCAGTGGTATAGCGAAATACCCCAAGATCACACAATAGGCATCTAAAATACTCGCCCAGAGTGTGCGAGGCAGTTACTGCCAACTTCAAAGGCATAGCTATGATGGAGCCCCCAGAACTTGTTTTGAATCAGTTCTCGAGGCCACACCAAAGCACTGCTGAGTGCAACGCAAGAAAGACATTCGAAAAAGTCCAAAGAAATGCAAAGTAGAATGTCAAATAAAATGCTGAACACAATTTGGATTGCCTCTCCGCTCGGAGGCGGGGTGGGCGACATCAGTTGAAGAAGTATCTATCTCCTGATGGCGGGAATGGCAATCTAAACAGCAGTATCTGTATCTAAAAATTGGAGGATATTTCATTGAGGTGCGCAGTGAGAATGAAGCCGCTGTATTTGTTGCTCGGAGGTTGCAAGTCTCGGCTGATCCCGCCGACACGTAATACCGAAATAGTTGGAGAAGTACCCAGGAGCAGTTCATTGGAAAGTCCGACCAATGAATAAGCTATCAGAAGTGAGAGTAAGGAATTGAAGATGGATAGATACAAGGTACAAGAAACTGGTTGCTGTAAACAAGGGAAAAGGAATTGTGGACGCTTGGACAGCCCCCGACTGGCAAAAGAACTATTGATGTTATAGCGAAGCTGCTGATACTATTGGGCCTCCTAAATAGCCATGTGGAGGACTGTTGAGACTATTCTCTCTTTCCTCTCCCTTTCGGAGTTCTGGATCTGGCATCTGCTCTTCCTCTAGGAATTCGTGCAGTTCTTCTCCCAGTTCCGTGAGCTGAGCCAGTCCGTATCAGTCGCGCTTCGCTCACCTAGTTCTCTTCAGTTCTCTTCTGGCATAGTTTTTGATTGCCTATGATGTGAATGGATTCGGGATATCTTCTGCTCTCTTCTGCTGGTCAGTACCTAGGAAATTGTTCCCCAACTCTCGTTGCCACTCATTAGGCTCCATTTGTTCTCTAACTTCGTAAATTGTCTGTGGCGTTTCACCTTGATATTCCTGCCAATTGTTCAGTTTCAGATACTCAGTTCCTCTCTTGAAGCGCGACACCTCTTAAAATCTAAAGAAAAGAGATGGTTGGATCTGTTGCTGAAATACTTGGTGCTCCCGAATTCTTTGAGTACTCGGTGATTTCAGGCTCTATTTGGGAGGTGGGGAAGTTGTTTCCCCCATAGTCATGATTGTTGAATGCATTGTGAATCATGGTTGTCGGATCACTAGCTAGCCAGAAAGGGCGCACTTCTTCTGACATGCCTTGCTTATTAATGTGGGGTAATCTAACTTCCAGCTTTACACTTGCGGCTGTTACAGGCCTGGCCATGTTGTTGGCAACGTTTGGGGATAGCCATCCTTCTGTTTACAATTTTCGCGCAAGTTCACTGGGCTCTGATAGGATATCCATCAGCTCCTGCATTGGGGGTTGCCGGGACCTGGCGCTGTAAAGAACCAGCATCTTGTTTTTTTCGCCGAAGGAAGGATTGTCTATGGCCTTCTGTTCTTCCTTGCGCTCATCAGGGAACAAGGCACTGATTTGCTCGTGAACTTCGGTAGTAAACACATAGGGAAGTGCACATTGAAGTCAGTAGAAGGGAGTCTGAACGGTGCTTCTTATTGGACGAACTTCGCTGTGAGAATTCCGTCAATTGTATTAGGGTGCACTTTATGCAACCTCCCCTGCTTCGAGTTAGTGCTCATATCCTTTCAGGATTGCCATATGCAGCAAGGACTCCCAAAACGGAGTAGAAGCAAGCAATATCCATTTTTCATGTTCCCTCCGTATGGGGTGATCTTCTCCAATTGAATTTGAACACTTTAGCAAGGAGGCGTGCTGCTAATGACGTAGTGGCCTTTTGGTATTCCCATGCTTTGCCAACTACACTTTCATGTACATCCTCCGCCGACCATCCTTCTGCAGCCCAGCTAACTATCCACCGGCATGTGGAAAATTTCCATGTTTGACTTAGGCTTGCGAGATTGAAGGAGAGTCGAGCTAAGTATGTCCGTCCATTTGATTTTTGGCTCAACTTGTCTACCTACAAACAGAAGGGATCTGGCTTCAAATAACTGACTCTGACGTCGCACGTCTTGGTAATCTCCATTGCCTCAGAATGTTTTACTTAACGAACCACATCAATCCATGTCAATCCATAAGATTTTTACATAGCAATTACAACTCCCAATAACTGAGAGCAGAGACTGAGCATGTAATCAACCTAGGAAAGATCCTTTCTTAATGCGACTCACCAGGTGGCTCGGAGGCGGCCTGGTCCTGATCGATTGCACAAAGCTTTATCAAAGCTAAGGAGCCATGGATACTAACGCAATCAAAGCGCNCACCAGGTGGCTCGGAGGCGGCCTGGTCCTGATCGATTGCACAAAGCTTTATCAAAGCTAAGGAGCCATGGATACTAACGCAATCAAAGCGCGACTGTCCAACAAAGGAGAGGACGTCAATTTGAACCACCTGCTGAGACGCTGGGAGCATGATGAAGTTCCATATTATGACCTGGAAGTCCTCCTGGAATAGGAAGAGGATGTGCGCACATTATGTGTAAGGCACTTTTTCACTTGGGCAAAGGAGCTCACCTCCGCAAATTTCCCGCCGAACTGGGGTGCTTTACAAATGTACCCGGCTGTCCTGCAGCACATCCATCTGAAAATAGAGAAAGAAGACTATTACCCATTCATTACCCATTCAGACAGAACCATTACAAAGTCCATATAACAGGAGCGACGATTGGGTCGAATTATGTGCCAGAACTCAGGAGGCTGGCCTGGCACCTGGATTTTCATCAAGCAGAACTGCTCAGCTTTCCGCCCATCAATACCAAATGTAATTTGGCAGAGGGCACAGCCACAATGGAACGACAATCAAAACCCATTGCTGTGCCGCCCGTAAAGACGAATGATGGA
>BGPT01001956.1:96735-112215 GCA_003297045.1 Symbiodinium sp. clade C Y103 | reverse complement strand
ACTGAAAAGGATCAGCAGAGTAATACCATTTGGATATGGAATTGATTCCGACCACATGGCAGCAGAAGCAGCACCAACACTGTTTTCCTACCGGTTTTCGGTTGGCTTCGTTCGGTTCGATTTGATTCACGAGGGATGCAACATCGGCAGTCCCAAGACTCACGCACCGGGGATGCAACATCGGCAGTCCCAAAAAAACACTCATTCAATCTTCAGAGTCTTGATGTGGTCTCGCAACTCTTGGTCACTTGGCCTTGGGTCCAAAGAGAGAGATGGTACGGTATGGTACATTTTTTTTGCTGCAGCAACCACGAGAAACAAAACAAATAATAATAAGGTGCAGCCAGTGTACATCTCGTATCGATTGTTTGGGTTCTGAGAATTCCAGCGGTTGTAAACCCAAGCCAGCACAGCACGCAAAGCATCGATTGGCTCTGGACATCGGCTGGTTGCCCACTGCCGCTGGCAGCTTTCCGCTTCCAGCACGTCACCTTATTTAAACCAAGTGACTTTTTTCGTGTTGAGTTTGTCAAACTCAAATATGAAAATTACAGTAAAAATGTCGGTCAGAATTGTGAAATGAACCAAATCAGAAACAAGTGGGAATTTACTTGAACAATTCTTATTTGTATTAGTGTCGAGAGGCAATCTAGCAGAACAACAGTTTAACACAACTCACTACTCTGGGATTGTCTGTTGCCATGGACCTTGAGAATTTGACATCCAGATCAAACACGAAGATGCTTGGTGAGCAGTTGATGTCCAAAAAAACAGGGTTATCTGTCGACAAGACTTAACTTTGGGATCTTGTTAAAGGACATACCTTCTCAGAAATTGCACAAACATTCAAAACAGAAATATGCAATCATGAAATTGATGTGAAGAAACCGATTGGGAAGTCCGCCCTCCAAAAGCGCTTAACGGGGTGGAATCTCATCCAAAAGGATCCAGTCACACGTCCACGTCCAGGGAGTAGGGTTTTAAGGTCTGCGGGCGTGAGATCCCACAGCCGATTGGCCTCCTTCTTCTTGGAGGACAGTTCCTTGTCTTTCGCCTTTTGGATTTTTCTATCATCGTCTTTTTTGGCTTGAGCTATTTTGTCTTCATCTGTGTCTTTCTTTTTCAGTGCGGTCTGTTTCAAAGCTGATGTTCGGCCTTGTCCATAAATTTTGGATTCTAAGCACATCTCTGCATGTTTGCGAATGGTTTTAAACGCGTCTGCGTTTTCTGTATCCATGGCAGCTGCCATGGCTAAAACTGATAGGTCGACCTTGCTTTCGTTCCAGCCGCACAGGGAACTGACGGTTTTGTTGAAAAACTCTTCGGAACATTCTGCCCATAAGTGACGGACTAAAGCTTTGCAATAATCGACTTTCTTGAAAGCTCCGTTCTTACCACTTCCTTTTCGTGGAAGTGAAACCTGGATGGCAACACATATTTGTTTCAACCTTTGCATGTTGACAAACAAGCCGCTCTCAATGGCACCTTTGAGAATCCATACGTCCTTGCAGTGAACCAACATCGCACACCCAAAGCGGTCTTGAAGTGGTTGGGGCAAACACGCCGGTGGGAGCAATGTTTTTTGAACAAATTTCCATTTCGTGTCCTCATGAAAGGTGTAGTTGTAAAGAATCTCTGATCCAACTGTGCTCTGGTTTTCCGCATCCAACACCAAGTAAGTCTCAGGGACACAGGACTTGATAATGAGTTGAAAACTGGATTGATAATCTGACACAGATCTATTCAATATCTGATTCGTTTCCGACCCTGAAACCAACACTGTTATTATTATTGACAAGTGACGATGTTAAGCATATTATTGTACGATGTTTTGTATGCTGAACCCCATTTCAAAACTGTTGTACCCCATTTCAAATTTCAGTACCCAAACCTGATCTGCAACCTGTATTGGTTGAAGTTTCACTCCGAGTGCGCACCAACCGTGAAATCCGATGCTGAGGAAATAATCACCAGAAGTGCTGTCGTAGAAAACTTCACCCCGTTTGACGAAGATTCCTGCAGCCGGCAGTGACTTGATCAAGTCAGGGAATGGCTGTGGTGGTGCTGTGGTATTCTAACCTGGGAAGTAAACTGTTCGAAACTTTTTTGGGGGCTTATTATAATAATAAGTTTAACACTTTTGATTGAAAATGTGTTTTCCAACTCAAGAAGCCTGCCCATGCGAGGTTGCAGTTCTTGAACGATTCACCAGAATCATGCATGAGAAATGCACATGCCGCTGAGCTCTTGTAATGGGACATGGGCCCAGACAATCGCCATTCTGTTTTCACTATTCCCTGACTGTTCTTTGGAAGCTGCATATCCGGTGAAGTGGGGACCACAGTTTGGCCAACCTTGAAGCTTGTGCAATATCTCGAAAAGTCAGCGGATGAACGCATGCCATAGTTACCCTGGTACTCCACCCAATCTGCAGATTCGGGGAGCATTTGACTCATACCAGAAACTTTGATGAATGGCGATGTAGTCAAGTAGAGCCATAAGTTGCCAGTATTCATTGCCTTGTTTTTGTTGTTCTTGGCGACAACATGGGATAGGTGCCCGAATGTCGATTCCAGAATCTCTTTTGTTGAACAGGAACCTGATGCAAACTTTTTCATCGCTTTGATAACTTCCAAAGTCTTGGGGTGGTTCAGCTTGTAATTGGCCTTCCGGAGGTTTATCATAACTTCCCTGGCAAATGTTTCTTCTTGAAATGCAAGATCCCGAAGACATGGTGACAATCCGGCAATTCGATCTTCAATGTCTTCAGCTTTCACAATTGTCTCGATGATTTTTTTCAATTGTGCCATGCCCTTTTTCTGTACGTGTTGATTTTCTGAAAGAAGTGCATTTGCAGCATGGGGAAGTGTCAGCCGATGTAACATTTCACTCCAGGCATAATTTCCAGCAAGTTGCACACCGAACTGGAAAGCTTTCTGTAGCAACATCATGTCTTCATCCAAGAAATTGCTATTGAATGGAATCGGGGGATCACATGGCGGTGACAACCTCATAAACTTGAATAAACGGGAGGACGTTGCCGCTTTGAGAATGCCCCCTGTCACCACTGAAAGCAATTCTCCCAGGCAGCGCTTTGCATTCCACTCCAGAAGCTCACGAAGGCCATTCTGTTGGGCCTTCAAGTCTTGTTGGTATTGTTAGTGAAGTGGTCTAGCAACCCGTGTCAGAATTTCGGCCGAAGCACGTAAACAGGGGTCGTTCATGATGTCACAGTACATATGATGTGTGCCCTTTGATTTGTAAGCCTTGTAGAACTCTGTTTTTTTCATGGGTTTTGGCCTTGCTACAGCATCATCCGGTATGTCCTCATCCTCTGCAGGATTTGGTGNCCTTTGATTTGTAAGCCTTGTAGAACTCTGTTTTTTTCATGGGTTTTGGCCTTGCTACAGCATCATCCGGTATGTCCTCATCCTCTGCAGGATTTGGTGCGTCCTCTTCCTTGTCATCGTGCTCCTGTTCGTCGTCCGAAAGATCCTTGGGTGAAAAGGGTGCTGCAAAGGTCTCTAATTAATTGCACTCTGAATCACTGATGTCATGATTTGTTAGGGGCTTCATAAACAAAATCAGAAAAACCAAACACATGAGTTCAGTTTCTTGTCCATCGGACTCTTGGAGAATTGCGTTTGACGCTTCACGTAGAATAGTCCAATCTTTCACCAGGAGTGTGAGGATGNATGAGTTCAGTTTCTTGTCCATCGGACTCTTGGAGAATTGCGTTTGACGCTTCACGTAGAATAGTCCAATCTTTCACCAGGAGTGTGAGGATGTTCAATACTCCAAACCAGCTTTTGTTCTTCGCCTTGTGTCAAAGGACCCCAATTTTTTCCATCAAATTATATGATATAGATCAAACATGGTTGATATAATATCATTGTCATTTGCCATTTTTTCCCCCAGAACAACCTATTCAATACAGAAATTTGCTGATGCGAGTAAGGTGCATAATCACCACGCTTTCTGATGCTGGGGGACCCAAGAAAATCNTTTTTTCCCCCAGAACAACCTATTCAATACAGAAATTTGCTGATGCGAGTAAGGTGCATAATCACCACGCTTTCTGATGCTGGGGGACCCAAGAAAATCTTCGATTAGAAACCGGCATGCAGATGGATCAACATCATCCATGGACATCCCGCGATCAAGGGCGATCTCAGACGAAACATCCTGAAACCATTCCTCCGACTGCTTGTTCAAGAAAGATGTCAAATACAATTTTCGGGTCTCTGCACGTTCCCCAGTGAACTTGGTCCCATGACCATAATTCGCTGCTATGGTCAATCTCATAAGATCAAACTCCATGGAATCAGAATGGCCACAAGCTCTCCGAAATGCATTCCATTTCGGATGGCAGATCTCCGGTGTCACGGCCAATCTGAGTCCAACAAAAGAGCTAAGGAAGTGGAGCGCTTTGTTTTGACATCCCTCCTCGTCGCAAACCTGGGCGCGAATGATTTTGACCCTTACCTACTTTACCTGACTGACAGGTCATTTGTGGTAAAACGAAAATGACAATTAAATTGGTCTGTTTTGGTAATGCCTTCAATTGAATCAATAAGTACTGGAATTCATGGTTTGGATGTGTGCTGTTCCCAGTCCCAAACCAGTCCTGTGCATCCATTGATTTTGTCATCGTATTTGTAAAACAAACGGTTTCAGCAATTCTGAATTCATTCTGGCTGACACTGTATTTGAGACACTGAGACATTGTTTCTGATTCAACATGCAGTTCAGTAACCACCTTCAGCAATCCCCAGGAAGGGTCATCAACAGCTGTTAACTCTGCCTTCATCATTTCACTTCCTTTGAACTGGTCTCGGCTGGGTCGGCACCAAGATGGGATATAGAAATCCAAGCCCCGTCCTGTCATCAACGTCAGATTGTGATGTAGAAGCTTGCCCAAACAAACACCTGAACTGAACTTGGGACCCAACAAAGAAACACGCTGAGTCCTTTTTCCCGATCACCGGCCTGAATCAAGTCATGAGACATCGAATCATTCGTGTCATCATTCGTGTCATCATCATAATGATTTAAGAATGGTCGGGGATTACACAATTCTACAATTCAGTCGAGTTCAGATTCTTTTTCAATTGAGTTGACTTGAATCTGAATCTGATCCAATAAATCTAAGATTCAAGAATGCAAAATGAGTCAAACTCAGCGGTTTCTTCTCCCCATTCCTGATTTGATGATTCCGTTTTTCACTGACTAAGGCAGGTGAATCCGACCGATCAGACATGCCTGAAGACATCACTGCCATCCATTTTCTCGGACATCAACTTTGGAAGCACCTGGGACCGGAGCAAGTTCACTGGGAAAACAGGGGCTGTGATTGTGACTGTCAGTCATGAATTTCGGAGTGATGATTTGAGTTGAATGAAATGTTAAACATGAATTCATTGCTTACAGTTCAATACCTCTGGGATCATAGTCAGTCATGGGGGCTGATGACACAAAAGCTCCAAGCACGTCTCAGTCAGCTATTTATTTTCCCCCAATGTTCAAAGGCATCGCAATGCCCGATTCAGAGATAAGTCTCCGGCTTTGCCGAAATTGATGGAGTTTTTTGAAGCAGGGCCCAATTCAACATAAAAACAAAAGCACAACAAATTTTACACAATCAGCACTTTTTCAAACAATTAACAATAATCAATAATAATAATCAAGACATCAGAGGATTGCGAATTTGTCGTCAAAGTTTCTTTGCTGTTTCCAATGTCGAGCCCTCACTCCCACTGTCAGTGGTAACAACAATCATCTGGAACAGTGACCACACCCGAAGCCATTCCGATTCTGTCCATGTCCGGAATGTCAAGTGACCTGGATGATGTGAGTACCATGTAACAAAATCCAATCAGCTAGTCTCAAGCCCTCATGCTCAGGGGTTGCCCGGCAGCTGGTCCATGGGGCCATCTGCATCCTCATCCGAAGCAGGTATGATCCATTCGTCATCATCGTCGCGAGCAATTGCAATGCGAACACCCATAGAGACTTGGCGCTGAATCAATAATGCACCAAGAGTCTTCTCAGGCACCCTGTCCAACACGAAGTTGGAACGAGCATCCGGACCACACTGCACATAGACTGTGAAGGTACATCGTAGCTCCGGGGAAGTCCATTTGCCACTCAGCCTCAGCCAATGAAGAATCGAATCCACCACATAGCGGGGGGAAGAACGTGGATCAAATGACTCCCTGAAATGGTTCCCGGGATTACTCTCCGTCTTGGCAGTGGCCACAACACTGGGGTAGTCCATACTGAACTGCAATGTAGTAATCAGACTTCGGATGTGGGTCATCACAAGTACTTCTGGAAATTTGAAATGCTGCACCATCACAAATGGCATTGGGCCACCAATCACGACTCTCTTCACAATCCATGTAGTGCATTGATAACGGTCTCGGATTTTCAGAAAGACATCCACGTTTTGCACTTTGTCCAATTGCCGTCCCACTGACTCCGTCACTTCTACCCATTCACTCTTGGGGTCTGGAGACTGGTACTGGTAGATGAAGATTGACAAAGTCGCAAAATCAGGAAATGAGAAGCGCGTCATCTGCCATCCGGCCATAGCAGCAGCTCCCTCGCAGCAATTTTTGGTGGGACTTGGGCTAGGATTTTGAAAGTGGCTGCAAAATGGGATATCTTGATCTGAATCTGGCCATGATAATCTGACGACTTGACTCTGATCTGACTGAATGGCCACTTTAAGACTAGACATGACTCTGACCAGCCATGATGACTTGACTTTGGCAGAACTCGTGCATTGAACGGACATGATTCAGAAATTCAGCATCGATTCAACTCAGCACCTGTCACTTGGAGACTATAATCCATTTTTTTCTGAATCTCGGACGCTCTTGTATAATCTCTTCTAACTAGCAGTCAGTCCAATGCGCTTGCTTCGCACTGGAGTCACTCGATAAATCTTTGTGGTTTGGAAAAGGTGGGAGGGCGATAATTCATGGTGATTCTGACATGAATCATCAATCAACAGCAGAAATGAATAGGTCCTAAAACAGTTTGATATAATTTGATATGTTCTGATGTGATTACCCCCATCGCCTCAATCCCACTCCAAAACGTAAAGACAACCGACCCTAAATCCTAGATGTTAGATGGTCACTTGTTGGACCTCTTCATAGGGAAATAATCAGTGATTTTCACGCTTTGCGTGTTGTTGAAACTGTCAGACTTGAGATGTGTCTTCTTCACTGGCAGTCGATTCTGGTAGTTGCCACCCTTTTGAATCTTGCCCTGGGAGACGCTTTTCGAATAGGTGGTGGCATGTGACTCTGTCCTCTCCGGCTTCTCAAGATTGAGGTTTTGCACACGGTCAATGAGGGATTCCAAAGATGCATCCGTTGAGCCATGTGATTTGCGACTTGGATGCGGAGATGATGATTCGGACATACCAGTCTTCTCACGGTCACGACCAGAAGCCCACTCACCCCTTGCCCACCATGACACCGATGTCATTGTTCCAGGAAGAGAAGATAAAGCAACCTGGGTCAACGGTGCTGTAGAAGATGTCTGAGACAAATTGGCACCCTGACTCGACTGACCTGACAATGCCCCTGAGGTACTGGAACGCTGGCTGCTGCTTGCCATGCCGAGCAATTCAATGGATGATTCTCGCTGAAATTCAGGGAGCTGGGACAAAGGAAGTCTTGTCTGACTTTAGGNTGGAACGCTGGCTGCTGCTTGCCATGCCGAGCAATTCAATGGATGATTCTCGCTGAAATTCAGGGAGCTGGGACAAAGGAAGTCTTGTCTGACTTTAGGGCGAACCAAAATGGCTGTGTTGTGAAACGGTCAACCTTTTCGAAGTGGCATCTCCAGTGTCGCAACACAACAGGACCCAGGAAAGAAATTCAAATTGTCAGTCTAGATTTAGTTTTGAAACGATCCCTGAATGATGCATGAATCAATGACATGTCTCTACCAGCAGTTTGTTGCACTATGTCGCAGTCGCACTCAGAATTGCACTATNTTAGTTTTGAAACGATCCCTGAATGATGCATGAATCAATGACATGTCTCTACCAGCAGTTTGTTGCACTATGTCGCAGTCGCACTCAGAATTGCACTATTGCACTATACCGTTTCCTCTTTTGGATGCTCAAAGTTCACAGCTACTTGATTCAGTCCAATCCCCTTCCCCATCGCTTTTTTTTTGGCAGTCAGTGTCATCGCACTCACCGCTGGTGACTGTTTGGAATCGGCCGTGGACTGCTGAATTATCTTATCACATCTAAAATGTAGGGTGATTGCCTGTAATAGCCCTAGAAATCTATGATGTACTGCCGACTGCAGCATGTCCATGTTCGAAAAGGGAATTCGTTCCCAAGCCAAAAAAAAACAGCACATCCCGTAATGAATCAATAAGCAAATAATGAATTAACAGTGGTTGATTCACATTGAGTATTATTGTAGGCCGCTTCGTGGCAAGGGATGCGCTGCAAGCTGCTGATTCGGATTCAATGAATGCAACCCGCCATCTAAACAAACAGTGTGAGTCAATTCATATTTAAAAATGGGATTGGTGGAACATCAGTAGGGGGTGTTCAAGAGTNGGATTCAATGAATGCAACCCGCCATCTAAACAAACAGTGTGAGTCAATTCATATTTAAAAATGGGATTGGTGGAACATCAGTAGGGGGTGTTCAAGAGTCAACACCGAATTTCTGAATGACTAAGCCAAGAAATCCATTCTAAGATAATTGAAACTCTGGAATGGCATGTTACGAAATCCCACCCTTGTGACAAGTATACTTCAAGCACCGAAAAACAAAAATAACACAATCAAATGAATACACAACAATTATTTCAGATACGGGAATCTGCAGGCTGCAGAAATTAATTTAACACAGTTGGGGCTACAAAATTTGCATGGTTAGGTATGGCCCACAAATTGCAGAAATGAGCTGGGAATATAAGCATAGTTGCAGAACCCCCCACAAAATATAAATACCACAAATAATGAAGAAATTATTTAGAATATGTTCCAAACCAATAAGTTGGGAATAAGCAGAATCAGAAGTGCCCAAAATTGAGGAAATAGCAGAAATAAGCTGGGAATAAGCTGGGAAGAAGCTAGGAATAAGCAGAATAGCTTGCAGAATTACCCAAAAGTGGGGGAAATAGCAGAAATAAGCTGGGACAGAATAAGCTTGCAGAATTGCCCAAAGCAGAATAGCTTGCAGAATTGCCCAAAAGTGGTGGACATAGCAGAAATAAGCTGGGAATAAGCAGAATAGCTTGCAGAATTGCCAAAAAAATGAAGACACATTAGAAATAAGCTGGGCAAGACAGCATTCTTGAATAGTACCCAAAAAAAAACAATTTTGCGTATTATTGCATAACTGGGATGTCATGAAAGCAAAACAAAATATTAGATTAGTACAAATGATGAATAAACCTGAGATCCCGTAATTATTTGTTGTGTGGTGTTTTGCCATTGGACCACTTTGAATTGGATCGACGCTTTCTGACGGCTGATGCATCCCAAATTTCAAAATGATCAGAATCAGCTATCAATCATGGTCCATGTCTTCAACAAGCGGGGCTTCATTCAGATTGGAAGCGACCCCAAGTGTCTCAGGATCAGAAGCCTCTGCATCAATGTCCTTGGTCTTCTTCTTAACAAGCGGATTCCTGCTCCCCTCAGACTCCTTCCCGTCCTCAGTCTCCTTAGTCTTCTTCTTCTTGCTAGGAACTGGATCCTTGCTGACTTCAGACTCCTTCCCATCGGTTTCCTTGGTGGTCCCAACTGCGGCTCCCCCGTCACCCTCAACCTCAGCACTTTCGTCAACCCCCTCAGGTTTCTTGACAGCAACACCCTTCAAGGCTGGCACGTGTTCAGGCCCAATCTCAGTTGTCTTGGATGACCCCAATGCTTTGCTCACATAACGTCGGNTCAGGTTTCTTGACAGCAACACCCTTCAAGGCTGGCACGTGTTCAGGCCCAATCTCAGTTGTCTTGGATGACCCCAATGCTTTGCTCACATAACGTCGGGGAAAGTGGTCTCCAACACATTCTAAGATAAAATCCTTTGTGTCACCCTGGGCTGGAATGATGTTCCACTGGTAATCCTTGTCCGGAGCATACGGAAGAAGGAGTTGCTTGTTGGATGCACGGTCAATCAGCAGAAACCTCCCGTCACCCACTGGGGAAATCTCTGGTGGCACTGGGGTAGCAGGGGCACCTGGGCTTTCCTCGTCAGAGAACCCACCCGCGTCCGACACAACATCGTCCTTAGGCTCCTTCTCCTTGCGCTCGGGAGTGGGTGCTGCCTTTGNGGGCACCTGGGCTTTCCTCGTCAGAGAACCCACCCGCGTCCGACACAACATCGTCCTTAGGCTCCTTCTCCTTGCGCTCGGGAGTGGGTGCTGCCTTTGCTTTTGATGGCGGTGGTGGAGCACCATCAGCACCTGTCAAAATGCAGTGCAAAGGGTTGCAATCAACAGAGCTTCAAAGAAAGAACATCCCAGGAACACAATCGTAAAAAGTAAATAAAAAAAATGTTTTCAAAACTTAGAATGGTTGGCGTTATCATCACAGTTCCCTAGCCCTATTCTCGCAAGCATCCGCATACCAGAGGAAGAACCCCACCCCCCACCTGGCTTGCGTGGTTCCATGCCTTTGCATGGCACTGATCGGGAAGCTGTTGGTTTCTCAACAGTCTTGGATGTGGTCTTACTGGGATCCGGAACGGACTGAACCTTGGGCGGGGCACTGGCTGTGGCAACTTTGGGTCGCTTCGCCTGTTTGCGTTGAGCTTCCTTGAACAAGTCTTCACAGTAATGTCCCACATCATCATCAGCACACCCGACACATGCAACCCCATCGTNCCATCGTGGAGATACAGGGAGTAGGGGCCACCAGACTCTGCAAAGGTGAGCATGATTTTCTGTTTGGTCGATTTCTGGGTCAGGTACCAGTTTTGGTCTCGCTTCTGAGGGCCCTGCAGCAGGGGATACAATTGCAATTAAAATCTATAAAGATTACTATTTACTTCCCACAAAATGGCACATGTATTATTGGTAATATGTAAACTCTTCCAGTGGTACTTCCCTGAATCTCAANAATTAAAATCTATAAAGATTACTATTTACTTCCCACAAAATGGCACATGTATTATTGGTAATATGTAAACTCTTCCAGTGGTACTTCCCTGAATCTCAAACTTTTTTTTGGGGGTTGATTATGGTCAATAATGAGCCTGAAGCTCATAGTTGTCCGTGTCATCATCATCACCCTCGTTGGAATCTGAATTATCAGACTGCTCTGACTCAGGACCGCAATCTCCCCCGTCACTGGTCTCGGACTCGTCCTCCTTCTTCAAGTTCTTGGATTTCTTCTCGAACTGAAGCACCTCGTCCGGCATTGGCGCNAGGACCGCAATCTCCCCCGTCACTGGTCTCGGACTCGTCCTCCTTCTTCAAGTTCTTGGATTTCTTCTCGAACTGAAGCACCTCGTCCGGCATTGGCGCCGGCTCACCTGTGTCGCTCTTCTTCCTCAGCATGTTCTGCTGAGATGGACGAGAAAGGGGTTGGTTGAATTCAGAGATCAATACCAAAAAAAGTTGGAATCATTATAGTTATTTATAGCTGTGGCTGTTCCTTTTGAGACCAGAGAAGTGTGATATAATGATTACATATTATTATATCGATAAAGTAGAATTTTGTCCTGAACCAGAAAATGNTATAGCTGTGGCTGTTCCTTTTGAGACCAGAGAAGTGTGATATAATGATTACATATTATTATATCGATAAAGTAGAATTTTGTCCTGAACCAGAAAATGAGCATCGGCAGGCGCCAAGTAAACCCACCAAGTGAGTTGCGTCGAATCTTGCCATCCTTGAGTTCTTTCAACTGATAACGCATGAATCGGGACACTTCGTCTGGTCCCCAGGCTGTTGATTGGAGGGGATGATTCCTTCGAACATACTGAGACTTGGCTGCCTCGAGCACTTCCTCCTTCGATTCCCTTGGTCGTGGTTGCAGTAGACTGAAGTGTTGAAAGTAACTTTAACAAACTAACCCATGAATAGAATAGGCTGAAATGACTGAAGAAACATTGCTGCTGAATCATGAGGCAAAGTACGAGATCTTGTTGTCTTTCGGCAACCACCCAAAGCAAAAAGCAATGCCCATGAGAAGCTTGTTGCGAGAGAGACCCTTCCACAATTCTCGCGCCCCCCACGTGCCATCAACATGCTGCAGCCAGTCACAAAGGTGGCACTCCTGAGCTAAAATTCAGGCTGACATGGACGAAAAACACTAACATGTGCATCACTTACTTTAAATCGTTCAATTCCTGTGAGATGTTGAGCTCATGTCATGTGGGGTGGTTGACTATGATTGGGTTACAGTACAGTTACCATAAGCCATAACGTCAAAAAAGTCAGAGTGATGCTGTTGAGTGTCGACAAAATCTTCAATCAACTGTTGACTTGTGTAGGCCTCCGTGTTGATTCTGCGGCTGCCGCCACTGCTCTTGTCCTGCTTTTTGCCCTTGGTTTTTGCCTTCGGGTTCACTTTGGGGGCTGGAGCAACGGCACGCTTGCGGGTACTGCGCCGACCAGTCTCGTTCTCATCCTTTCCCATGGATGGTGGTTCATCACCAGGAAACCTCAGTCAAGTCGAGACATTAATTTACCCTACCAATTTTGATATCAAAGTCACAGATTTGTTTGATCGATGTATTTATTTCTTTTCAATCAAGCAAGTTCCGTTGTCTCTGAATCTTTGATTCATCTCATGGGACTGAATTTAATAGACTTATGAATGCAAAGATTTTCCTGACAAGCAACAGCTCTGAGTCTTCAGATTCTGAGGATGCCAAAATCCTATTCTTCGGGCGCACATGACCTGGTGGATCACGGCGGTCGCTCGTCTTAGCCTTCCTATTAGAATCCTTGTGCGATCGGCTGGGCGGTGGTGGAACATGCTTGGAATGGCCACCCATGACGTCAAGTGTGACCAAGATTCCACACTGACTGAGTCTGAGATATCTCGAATTGAATTGGGCTCGAGCTTGTGATGTTGCATGGCATGACATATCTCTTTCTTTCTTTGCCACAAAAAGTTCAAGTGTTCTGTATGGTTCAGAATTTTGAATCAATCCCATTATGAATCAGTGCAGCAGCAGTGCTTCAACAATCTTGTCATGTGTGAAGGCAAAACTTAGGGACTTTATGATGACATGGTCGTCTCTTAAATTCGATTTGTTTGACCTTGTAATCCTGGAATCCTGCATTATTCTGATTGACTTGAATCAAACTGAAAGTAAACCGAGGTCATCTGTGATTTTTTGCGCATTGCAGTGGGACTTGGCATTGTCGGTATCAATTCTGGCACCTTTCCTGCAAATCAGTCTGATCATCGGAATTGACATCAGATTGTGAATTGTGGGACCGGAAAAATGCGAAATCTTGACTTGAGTCTCAGTTAAGTTACAACAAATTCATCATAATTATTGACTTGCAATTTGTTTGTGCCAGTCTATGGACGTTCAGGACTGTCTGGAGCGGCCATCTTGTAACAACACAATGCCACTAATTGGACACAAGCCGCAGTTGAAAAGTGAAACGAGTTGCCTGCCACGCTGGCAGCACGCAAGTGATCCCTCACGGGCAAAGTTGGCACGCCCATAGAAATTGACATTTGTTCAGACACGGGGAACCCCAGGCTGGCCAGTTTCTCTCTGGCTGTCAGCCAAGACTGCGAGGGAATGTGCCACATCTTTCCCCCATTCCTTCTGTACGTAGGAATTCGTCGGCTTACAGCCGACCAGCACAGTCGTCGAGATGGTGTGTCCCCCAGGAACACAATCAAATCAGAATCACGGAATGGGTCAGAGCCAACCCTCTGTTTGTACTTTGAGATTGTGAATTTCACCCCGGATGCTTCCCTCGTGTTGAGCAAAGACTTGAGTGAACACCTCTGTCCATTCCATGTTGGTGTGACCTGGGGTCGATTTTGAAGGTAATGAAGAAAGGCAAAGAATAAACGTGTTGTCAAATATTGAAAATCGATTAGTAGTATGTCATAATTCTTATTTGTTGTAATAATAAAAAAGTTTGGACCAGTAAATCAAAACGGCACAATTGTCAACAAAGATACCTTGGGCAATCGTTTCCCACGTTGGTGCGCGACATGTGCAGCTTCACAACGAAGTTCATTCATTGAAGAAACCAAGTAGTCATGAGGCCGTGTTTGGACCTTGTTAGAGATGTACAAGTTCGATCCCATGCTACTCCGCTATGACCCTGGTCCCTTGGAGAAACGAAGAGCTGCTCCATGTGATAGTGCCTTCCGTAGAGAAGCTGGATCATTCTCAATGAAAGCTCCTGGCAGAAAGTGGCGGGGGGGGCACTTACTTCATTTATTTAATAGTTACAATTTACTAAGTTGAACAAACGTGTTTAAAATATATTTCCTTCCATCATCATCAACATGATTTCAGTCTCAGTATTGTTTTTCAATGTTTTTCAAATCCCAGTCCGGCACATTCTCAATCACCAACATTGGCGTTTGTACCGCAATGTGGTACTTGGCATGTACCATGAAAACTTGCCCTGTGGNTGTTTTTCAAATCCCAGTCCGGCACATTCTCAATCACCAACATTGGCGTTTGTACCGCAATGTGGTACTTGGCATGTACCATGAAAACTTGCCCTGTGGGGCCTTCAGGCCCTAGCTGGTTTCCAGCCGGGGAAGCGTCTGGACATGGAAGCCCACTCAAATCATAATCGGATTTGATTCCAGCATCATGAAAGTCATCACGTAATCCAAGGCTGCATTGTTTCCCATGAGTGAAGCAGTACTGATGGGTGCATAGAGGACTTCTGTTGATGGAGTAGAGCCGCTTCATGAAACTCCTCTTGGGATCGAAACTCTTAGGTGGCAACATCTCCAAAAGGTCCCCATGTACACATGGCTTGGGGTGCACGTGTTCAGTGGTGTTGTCGACCCAAGGAATGTGATCTGTGATGAGCTGACGGCAGCTTGGCAATATCTCCTGAGCATCCAGGGCCAGTTTTCCAAAAAGTGTTTTCCGGTTTCATGTTCATTCGAAGTGCCCAATCAATCCAAAGCACCCTAAAAATCATGACGATGACAAATGAATTTCAAACCAAAGTTTCATGACACCGCACGGGGGTGTAGCTGATGGGTCTGTCTAGTGCCCCGGATTTGTTCACCGTTTTCTCCACGACAGCCAAAGAATATTTCATAATAATTGATTCCCTGCTTCTGACAATTCATTTTTAAACCAAAACATGTCAGTCCATATGTCGTCATTGATAGTGGTGTTTTGACACAAATCTGTTGAAGTCAACTGTCAAATCTGATCATGTCATGCTGTCCTGTATCGACCTGGGGCCCAAAATTTGGAGTAGCTTCTTCCAAGCTAATTGCACGCATCGGGCAGCCTGTTCAAGCCGTCCTT
>BGPT01001956.1:76096-88428 GCA_003297045.1 Symbiodinium sp. clade C Y103 | reverse complement strand
AACCCTTCACGCACGAAACGAGGTTCGATCGTCAAAAACTGAAGTAAAATTGCGATTTCAAGGTGTCCGCGGCAACCCTTCACGCACGAAACGAGGTTCGAGCGTCAAAAACTGAGGTATAAAATTGCGATTTCAAGGTGTCCGCGGCAACCCTTCACGCACGAAACGAGGTTCGATCGTCAAAAACTGAAGTAAAATTGCGATTTCAAGGTGTCCCGCCGTTGGGAAGTGCGTGCTTTGCTGGTTCGATCGTCAAAAACTGAAGTAAAATTGCGATTTCAAGGTGTCCGCGGCAACCCTTCACGCACGAAACGAAGTTCCAGCGTCAAAAACTGAGGTAAAATTGCGATTTCAAAGTGTCGGCGGCAATCCTTCACGCACGAAACTCGTCAAAAACTGAGGTATAAAATTGCGATTTCAACTGTGGCGGATGAACCCTTCACGCACGAAATGAGGTTCGATCGTTAAAAACTGAAGTAAAATTGCNCGTCAAAAACTGAGGTATAAAATTGCGATTTCAACTGTGGCGGATGAACCCTTCACGCACGAAATGAGGTTCGATCGTTAAAAACTGAAGTAAAATTGCGATTTCAACTGTGGCGGATGAACCCTTCACGCACGAAACGATGTTCGATCGTCAAAAACTGAGGTAAAATTGCGAGTTCAACTGTGTGTACAAGCATCTGCGTGTACAAGCATCTGTGTGTAAAAGGTGTGTGTGTAAAAGNGTTCGATCGTCAAAAACTGAGGTAAAATTGCGAGTTCAACTGTGTGTACAAGCATCTGCGTGTACAAGCATCTGTGTGTAAAAGGTGTGTGTGTAAAAGGGTTTGTTATGTAAAAGCGTCTTTGTGTGTAAAAGCTTCTGTGTGTCAAAGCGTTTGTGTGCAAAGGCGTCTGTGTGTAAAAGGGTCTGTGTGTAAGAGCGTTTGTGTGTCAAAGCGTCTGTGTGTAAAAGCGTCTGTGTGTAAAAGGGTCTGTGTGTAAAAGCATTTGTGTGTAGATGGGATGAAGTTGAGGCTGAGGATGATTTTTGATTATGCGGATGAGGATGAGGATGAGATTGAAATGAGGATGAGGACGAGGATGAAGATGGGGATGAAGTTGAGGATGAGGATGGAGATGAGGATGAAGTTGGCGAGGAGGATGAAGATGAGGATGAAGATGAGGATGAAGATGAGGTTGAAGNAAGATGGGGATGAAGTTGAGGATGAGGATGGAGATGAGGATGAAGTTGGCGAGGAGGATGAAGATGAGGATGAAGATGAGGATGAAGATGAGGTTGAAGTCGAGGATGAGGATGAAGATGAGTGAAGATGAGGATGAAGAGGAGGATGAAGTTGAGGAGGAGGATGAAGATGAGGATGAAGACGAGGATGACGTTGAGGAGGAGGATGAGGCTGAGGATGANAAGATGAGGATGAAGAGGAGGATGAAGTTGAGGAGGAGGATGAAGATGAGGATGAAGACGAGGATGACGTTGAGGAGGAGGATGAGGCTGAGGATGAAGTTGAGGATGAAGTTGGATGAAGATGAGAATGAGGATGAGAAGGAGGATGAGGATGAAGATGAGAGTGAGGATGGGGTGGATTTTGATCATGAGGATGAGAATGACATCACTCTNATGAGGATGAGAAGGAGGATGAGGATGAAGATGAGAGTGAGGATGGGGTGGATTTTGATCATGAGGATGAGAATGACATCACTCTTTTGAAGATATGTGAGGCGCTTGAAGATATTTACATGTTTCTGAGTCTTAAGGAGATCACCCTTTTGAAGTAGGATCGTGAGAGACATCATCTGTAGTTTGGTGAGTTTTATGCACTGTTGTTCGCTGTTTTGTTCATCATCTTCAAACATATGTTTAGGTTTAGGTATTCTTTTCTTGCTGTAGCCGGAACTGTCCGAGCACTAGAAAAGAAAATTATGTTAATTTCGGTTTTGTTGGGATGGATGACAGAACAGCTGCAACGGGCATCGGCACGAGGTCGTGGGATTTCTCACATAGACATGAAATAGACATAGAAAACAGACGTTGGAGTCGCACAACGTCGATGGATCACTCATGGCAATGGGGCGTGAGGTGCTTGCATTTGCATGTTTGTTTGCAGTTGGAGTTGTTTTTTAGAAGGTTCTTGACGCGTTGCTGACATGTATTGTGACAGGTCACCTGAGCAAAGAATCATGACACGTTCAAGATAAAATGCTAGCATCCGGTTTCCTGTGCTGCCAGGAACTTCATGCCCACATTCTCACGTACTTGTTGGAAGACAGACTTGTTGATCTTTAGACTTGTGGTGTTATAGTGGCTTTCAGACTACGTTTTGCACAACGTCGATGGATCACTGATGGCAATGGGGCGTGAGGTGCTTGCATTTGCATGTTTGTTTGCAGTGGGAATTGTTTTTTAGGAGGTTCCTGACGCGTTTCTGACAAGTATTGTGACAGGTCACCTGAGCAAAGAATCATGACACGTTAAAGACAAAATTCTAGCATCCGGTTTCCCATGCTGCCAGGTACTTTATGCTCACATCGTCAACGTACTTGTTGGGGGACAGACTTGTTGATCTTTAGACTTGTGGTGTTATAGTTGCTTTCAGACTTGGTTTTCAAAATGTGTTGGTTGCTATGATGCATCAGGTACAATTCTATGTCATTAATATCGCTTCATGAGTAGATTAGACACAGTAGCAGTTGATTACAGAAATTTATCTTCTTCAAGCGAGGTATCATGATATGTTTAAAATATTAGTGTAACAGCTAACTTCCCGTTGCACCAGGTACTTTGGCGTACATCTGCGTTTTGCATTTTGGAGGCTTGGAGCGCAGCGTCGCTGAACATATTGTCTGACCAGTCTGTTGTGCCACAGCTCTCATGAATACCCGTCGTCAGCAAGTTGCTCAGGGGTGTGTCACATCTTCACATTTCTTTCGTCCCTTTTCCCTCTCTCTCACTCTCTCTTTCACTCTTTTTGTGTCTCGTTGTCTCTTCTTGTCTTTCTTTGTCTCTCTCTTTCTCTCTTTCTCTCTCTCTCTCTTTCTTTGTGTCTCTTTGTTTTTTCTTGTCTCTTATTGTCTCCCTGTCTGTCTCTCTCTCTCTCTCTTTCTCTGTCCGTCTCTCTCTCTCTCTCTTTCTCTGTCTTTCTCTCTCTCTCTCTCTCTTTCTCCCTCTCTCTCTCTCTCTCTGTCTCTTTGTGTCTTTCTCCTTGTCGGTAGCATTCGTGCATTTTCATCAACATGTGCATTTCATGTTGTTCGTAATTTCAAGTATGCTGGTAGCAGGCATTGCATTTCGACACATGTTTGTTTGTTTGCCTGCATTGAGCTTGTAAGTTCGGATACATCTTGTTCGCAGAACTTTGGTTCAAGATCGCAATATTTGCGTGGCCGCTGTAAGTTGTTGCTGTTTCTACTTGAGCCAGAAATGTCTGACAAGTTGAGAGAGTTGCAACAAGGCCTGAAAACAAGCGGTGTCCAATGGCTGAGACCCCGAGTGAATAAGGTCAGGTTCGATGTATTGAGGTCTCTGGCTGCCGAGCTTGGATTGGCGGTGGAGGGCATCAGCGTGAAACGAGACCTTGAGAGTCTCATTTGCAAGAAGCTGGAAATGAGAGATGCCGTTGAACGGTTGAGGTCTGTGTTGCAAGAAGGTGGCAGGCAGATGCTTTGGCAGAACCTCAAGGCGNAAGCTGGAAATGAGAGATGCCGTTGAACGGTTGAGGTCTGTGTTGCAAGAAGGTGGCAGGCAGATGCTTTGGCAGAACCTCAAGGCGCTGAAGGTTGGAAACCTTCGCGACAGGTGCAAAGAGCTCGGAGTAGCGCAGGGAGCTCTCAAAGATGAATTGGTGAATCGACTTTTCAACTATTTATCGTCAGAGGACTGTTTTGATGGAAGTTTGTCGTTTGCCGAGCAAAACAGACTGATGGGGTTTGCTGATGTGGATTTAATTGTTTGCTGTATGGTAGGGTTGCTTTTGTTTGGTGTATGGCAGGGTTGTTTGGACGGGATAAATGTGGAGGTCTGGTTTGAAAATGGAAAGTTGTTGGTGAATTTTGTGCAGCGTTGCAAATCACGTGGCGGCAGGATGATGGAAAAGGAGATTGTGATGCACCACAGGTTGGACCAGTGGAATGTAGGTGACGGTGTAGTCTTTTGCATGCTTTGTCGGGGTAGAACTGTAGAACCGTTTCATGAATTTGTTTGTGTGGTTGTTTGATTGTGATATAAGAGTCGATGCTGATGTACAGAGTGTGCAACGCGCACGGCGATGTTGCTTGAGTTGACATGTTAGTTTTTGGTGACAGTTGAGAAAGCACGAATGCAAACTGGTTGTTGTTGGGAAACCTTTTGTTCTGCCTGGCAAAGCTCTTGGCGGCAGGGTGGTGGAGAAGGAGCTTTCGATGCAGCGGCGAAGTTAGAAGAGCTTCGTTTGAATGCAGACATCGAAGGAATGGCGTGGGTGGAAGAGGAGGTGGGAAAACTTGATCGGAAGAAGTTGCGTAAAGTGGCTGCAGCGGCGGGCGTGACAAGAACACCTGGAAGTTTGGATAATGATCTGCGCACGGCAATCATCGCGCACATCACACCGCAGGTTGGTCTGCGTCCGGGAGAGGGGGTTCTTTTTTTAGCTGCATCATGCATAGTGATGCGTGCTTGAGTTGTGATAGTGTGTTTCTGGTTGCACGTTTGCAAGTACCTATGCAAACAGGTTGTTTTTGGGAACAAGGAGTGGGCCATTGATTCGGGGTCATGCAAAGTGATGGTTGCTTGAGTTGTCATGGTGTGATTTTGGAAAATTCTATTTGAAAGCAACAATTTTTCGCAGGCAATGAAGTATTTGGGGACGTGTGGGTGATACATGGTGTTGCATGCTTGAGTTGTCATGTTGTGTTTCTGGTATTTGGTATCACTTTAGAGAGTAACAATGCAAACGTTTTGTTGTTGGAAAGTTTTGTTCGGCCTTCCCAAGCCATAGTGTGTTTTTGGTTTCACTTTTGAAGGTACGATTTGCAAGTACCAATGCAAACGGGGGGCAGTTTTTGGGAAATGTTGTTCCGACCTGCAAATCACGTATCGGGAGGATGATGCAAAGGGAGATTTCAATGCAGCGGCGAAGTTACATGAGCTTCGTGTGAATGCAGACATCGAAGGAATGGCGTGGATGGAAAAGGAGGTGAAGGACATGAAGCGGGACGTAGTTCGGAAGGTAGCGCAAGCAACAGGTGAACGGGCACGTGCAGGCGGCAACTGGTTGCCAGTGGAGGATTTGAAGAAGATAGTCGTGATGTACTGCACACCACAGGCGTGGTGACTGGTCAGGGGGAGGTGGACCTCTGATTTGGGGTCATGCAAAGTTATGCTTGCTTGAGTTGTTATGATGTGTTGTTGATTTCATTTTCGAAAATACCATGTGCAAGTGCCAAAGCAAACGAATGGTCTTTGGGAATTTTCTTTCACCCTGCAAATCACGCGGCGGCAGGATGATGCAAAGGGAGATTTTGATGCAGCGGTTAAGTTAGAAGAGCTTCGTGTGAATGCAGGCATCAGAGGAATGGCGTGGGTGGAAGAGGAGGTGGGAAAACTTGATCGGAAGAAGTTGCGTAAAGTGGCTGCAGCGGGAACTATTCTGAGAACACGTGACATGTTGGATAATGATATGCGCACGGCAATCATCGCGCACATCACACCGCAGGTTGGACTGCGTGGGGGAGAAGGTTCGCTTCTTAGCTGCATCATGCATAGTGACGTGTGCTTGAGTTGTGATGGTGTGTTTCTGGTTGCACGTTTGCAAGTAGCTATGCAAACAGGGTATCACTTTAGAGAGTAACAATGCAAACGTTTCGTTGTTGGAAAGTTTTGTTCAGCCCTCCAAAGCCATAGTGTGTTTTTGTTTTCACTGTTGAAGATACCATTGCAAGTTTGGTCCTGCAAATCACGTAGCGGCAGGATGATGCAAAGGGAGATTTCGATGCAGCGGCTAAGTTAGAAGAGCTTCGTGTGAATGCAGGCATCTGAGGAATGGCGTGGGTGCAACAGGAGGTGGTAGAACTTGAGCAAAAGAACTTGCGTAAAGTGGCTGCAGCGGCGGGTGTGAGAACAACGGGAGCGGCAATGAATGATCTGCGCACGGCAATCATCGCGCACATCACACCGCAGGTTGGTCTGCGTCCGGGAGAGGGTTCGCTTCTTAGCCGCATCATGCATAGTGACGTGTGCTTGAGTTGTGATGGTGTGTTTCTGGTTGCACGTTTGCAAGTATCTATGCAAACAGATTGTTTTTGGGAACAAGGAGATGGTCCATTGATTCGGGGTCATGCAAAATGATGCTTGCTTGAGTTGTCATGGTGTGATTTTGGAAAATTCTAGTTGAAAGCAACAATTTTTCGCAGGCAATGAAGTATTTGGGGACGTGTGGGTGATTGGAACGTGTTTCATGCTTGAGTTGTGATGTTGTGTTTCTGGTATTTGGTATCACTTTAGAGAGTAACAATGCAAACGTTTTGTTGTTGGAAAGTTTTGTTCGGGCTTCCAAAGCCATAGTGTGTTTTTGGTTTCACTATTGAAGGTACCATTTGCAGGTACCATTTGAGGTGGATGTAGTGTTTTTGAAAGTACCTATGCAAACAGGTCGTTTTTGGGAACAACTGTCAGCCTCGCAAAGCATGTGGCCGCAGGATGTTTGTAAGGGCGAGACGTTTGTAATATCAGTTCCGATGTTGTATTGCTCGCAGGATCATGATGCAGAAGGATTGTTGTCCAAATTGGAGGAGCTGCGCACAGTGGGGCTGACAGATGGCAAGAAATGCCTTGGAGAGGCTGTGTCGAAGCTCGAAGATGGTGAAGTGCATGCTTTGAGTGCGGCGGCTGGCTTGCGAAGAACTGATGGCCGCGGGAGGGCAGTGCCAGCAGCGAGAGTTCGCTTGTCTCTGATTGAGTTTCTTTCGCCGCAGGCGATGCGGTGGGTGCGAGATGTGACGCAATTGTTGCTTTAGTCTGATGAGTGTTGCTAAAATGAAAGTCATGTATGCAGTTTGCGGTCATAACATCCTGAGATACTTATATAGATTTGACAACTTCACAAGTTTTGTTTCTGTCCCGCATGATATCTCGTGTGTCCGAAATAAAATGACACAAGCACGTTAAGATGATAACAGGCTTTGATACTTATAGAGCAAACAATTTCACGTTTGTCTGGTAGTATTAGCATATCTCGGAGCTTGACTTTGTCATCTTGCATGGTCCTGGTCTAATATTGCGGGTCAGGACAGAAGCGGTGATGCTGGAGAGATCGGCGCAAGATTGTGGTCTTGGGTCTCGCGATGCTTGGAAAATGACACAGTGCTGGGTGCGCCATTGCTGATGGAAGTCGTGAAGGAAAAATCGCACCGCATAGAACTGCTTTCTATTTTAAGCGGCAAATCAGTTTCTACGGTTGAAGGGCTGCATTTGAGTGATGGGAACCTATGTATGCGCGTGTTGGACGCGACGTTGCCTTTGCTGGCAACCATTGAAGCTGCCACTGGGCGCATGCCTCGGGTGCCGCCTGCTGACCTCACTGACGTGCCTGGGATGTTTGATGTCCTCGAGATGGGAAACTTTTTGCGGCACCAGAGCATTGCGTTGTTGTCTTGCTTGCTGAGCAGCATTGGCAGTTTATCGAAGGAGAAACTAGGTTGGATTTGTCCAAAAAAGATTCAACACTTCATGTTTGTGAAACGAGAAGAGCAGTAGCCCTGGCAGGTGCTTGGAGACGNTATCGAAGGAGAAACTAGGTTGGATTTGTCCAAAAAAGATTCAACACTTCATGTTTGTGAAACGAGAAGAGCAGTAGCCCTGGCAGGTGCTTGGAGACGCTTGGTGGATGTGCAACGGGACCACGACGTGTATGTGGTGGCCACACGGCTTTGGGATGTTCACACTCTCAGAGCGGATTGTGAATGGCAACCTGGCACTGCTTACCAGGATCGTGCTGATGTGCTGGAGGCCTTGGTTTGGAAGACAGATGTACGNTGTTCACACTCTCAGAGCGGATTGTGAATGGCAACCTGGCACTGCTTACCAGGATCGTGCTGATGTGCTGGAGGCCTTGGTTTGGAAGACAGATGTACGGATGTACGTATGGAGATGTAGAAGAAACATTTGGATGTGACTTTCAGTATGTTCAATGAATATGTGTAACTAGCATGTGCATGCAGTGGTCTGGGGGGGAAACATTTCTAAGCAGCTTCGTCTTGCAGGCAGTGCTGGAAATTCTATGGAGCGAAGGGGGAAGTTGGACGAGGCGGACTCGCTCTACTTGCGTTGTTTGATGAGGAAATATGGTTGGGACATGGAAGGTCAAGATTCGACGTTTTGTTCGTGGATGCAATGCTTTGTGCCGCGCACGTACAACAAGACAAAACTAAAGGACTTCGCATGGTTTGCGATTTTGGATTTATTGCATCCTCGAACTTCTGATGCCATGGAAGCAGTGCGAGCCCGCCACGATCCGTCGCACGTGCGACATCTTCGTGCCTCCAGGCTCGTTGTCAGTTAGCTGTGTTAGAGATGAGACATGCAGACGCTTGCAGAGATATGTTGGTAGAGTCGGTGTTAGCGCGGCATGCCTCCTCGTTGCAGCCGGAACTGTCCGAGCGCGAGGAAGGTGGCACTAAGGCGTTGGCACTACGATGATTTGTTGGCACGTAGCTTTAGCATGTGAATAGGGTTGGTTGCACTGTCATCACAGCATGTTTGTGGTATGTACCGAACATCTTTGATGGTAGGAGAGTTGTATTGCACCGGGAAGTTTTCATTAAGTTTTGTTAAGAGATTTGGCATTGGTATCATCAGAATGCTACGATGTTTGATGCCTGACACAGGAATGGTGTTCAGGGAGATGTACTGCAACTTCATGATGACATCTTGGAATGGCAGCAGCAGAATGATTGCTTGAGGCTCCCTAGTTTGGAGGAGCATCGATTGCTTGCCTTGCGGGTTCAGCAGTACCTGGAGAAAGACAAGCAAGCTCGGGTCTCTGCTCTCAGTGAAGCTTTTCCTTCAGACGTGGAAGCTGTGCGCGCACTGCAGCTGGATTGCTTGGAGGCTTCAGATGACATGGAAGGCGGTGTGAAGTGGCGATCGGACATGGAGAGAACAATGCTTCAGTCCATCCCTGGGTGGCGCGAAGGCTATGTTCCGCAGCCATCGTTTGTGCCGTTGACGGACATGTTAGTTGGTGATGATGATTTGTCTGCAAGCTGCGAAGAGCTGCGAGAAGTTTTTCTGTTGTTGGAAGATGTTACTATGACTTGGGAGATGAAGTTGGGACGAGCGGCAGCAATGTTGAAGTGTTCCCCGACTCCTGGTGCNGCGAGAAGTTTTTCTGTTGTTGGAAGATGTTACTATGACTTGGGAGATGAAGTTGGGACGAGCGGCAGCAATGTTGAAGTGTTCCCCGACTCCTGGTGCAATTGGAGAGGTGTTGTCCAGTCGGGTACTGCATCGGGGCGATGACAATGTTGAAGAAGTTTTGCCACGATATTGATATGTGTGCCGTCTCTGCGGTTTTGGCACTGACGAGCAGAAGGGTTTTCATGAGCATCTTGTGGAAAAACATCGTGGAGCTGGCGATGAGACTCGAGNTTTTGGCACTGACGAGCAGAAGGGTTTTCATGAGCATCTTGTGGAAAAACATCGTGGAGCTGGCGATGAGACTCGAGCAATGATTGAATACCGGAAGAAACTTATTGGCCTGATCGAACATATGGGGCCTGATGTTTCTTGGCTGTATGGAAGATAAGAGGTTTTTTTTGGTTATTGTGTTTAGAGCAAGACAAGAGTTGTTTGAATATGAGCATGTCTGTTTGTTGTTTCGGTGAGCGTCTGTTGTTCTCAGGTTCCTGCCTTCAGCACTCAGCGCCGCATCATTGAGAACGCAGATGCAAGATTGCGGCGGCCGCGGCCTGGAGGTAGAGAAGAGTCTGCTTGCGTGGTGTGTGCACGACGGTTTTGGACGGATGAGTTGAAATTGCTTTNCAGATGCAAGATTGCGGCGGCCGCGGCCTGGAGGTAGAGAAGAGTCTGCTTGCGTGGTGTGTGCACGACGGTTTTGGACGGATGAGTTGAAATTGCTTTCCTGTTTGAGGACCCTACTGGACAAGAAGAAAGAAGACCGTCGTCCATCGACGCAATTCCTGCGAAGCAGCAAGAACGCCTTTGTCGTTTGCTTGGAGTGGAGCGGTACAAAAGACGGTGGCCGAACATTGACGAAGAGNCATCGACGCAATTCCTGCGAAGCAGCAAGAACGCCTTTGTCGTTTGCTTGGAGTGGAGCGGTACAAAAGACGGTGGCCGAACATTGACGAAGAGGAGCTCAGGAAGACTGCAGTGGAGCATCCCTATTTCAAAGGCCAGTTTCTGTTGTTGCACAAGCGGCGAATGCCGGAGGATGCCAGGGATGCATGTTTGGTGTGCAGAGATTGCAAAGGCCCGCTAACATCTTCCATGTTGACTTTGCCGCGGTACAGCNCAGATGCAAGATTGCGGCGGCCGCGGCCTGGAGGTAGAGAAGAGTCTGCTTGCGTGGTGTGTGCACGACGGTTTTGGACGGATGAGTTGAAATTGCTTTTCCTCTTTGACGATCCTACTGGACAAGAAGAAAGAAGACCATCGTCCATCGACGCAATTCCTGCGAAGCAGCAAGAACGCCTTTGTCGTTTGCTTGGAGTGGAGCGGTACAAAAGACGGTGGCCGAACATTGACGAAGAGNCATCGACGCAATTCCTGCGAAGCAGCAAGAACGCCTTTGTCGTTTGCTTGGAGTGGAGCGGTACAAAAGACGGTGGCCGAACATTGACGAAGAGGAGCTTAGGAAGACTGCAGTGGAGCATCCCTATTTCAAAGGCCAGTTTCTCTTGTAGCACAAGCGGCGAATGCCCGAGGATGCCAGGGATGCATGTTTGGTGTGCAGAGATTGCAAAGGCCCGCTAACATCTTCCATGTTGACTTTGCCGCGGTACAGCCTGGCCAATGATCTATGGATGGGGCCGCAGCCGGCTGCATTACGCGGTTTGGCTGCGGCCACCAGGCGGCTGCTGCCAATGACGCGTGCCTGCATGCAGGTGGTCGTCTTGCAGCCTTCCAATCTGCAACGTGAAGAGCGGCAGCACGGATTTATTCGCAACACTATCTTTCTGCCGCAAGCTCGTCCATCGTCTGTGCTTTCGACGCTTCCGCCAAAGGACGTTGACATGCAGGATTCGATTCTTTTCGTGCTTGTTGGTGGTCAGAAAGGTCAAGTCCGCGGCTCTGCATTACTCAAAGCTCCGAGAGATGAGTACACTGCGGCAGTCGAGTGTCTACAGAAGACCAGTCCGTTTTACGCTGAAGTGGAGCTGCGTGAGGATGGCGAAGATGTTCTGGAGGGCTGTGTGCTTGAGACCGCCGAAGATTCGGCGCTGGCACAGGAGTTGTTGCAGAAAGGGCCTGCCGATTCCCAGGGTCAAGCTGATGAGACGGAGAAGGTGCCTGGAGACATTGCGCATGGGCAGGCAGAGGAGGCGCGCAACCAAGGTGGTGCAGAAGAAGCGGCAGAAGATGAGCAGGAGTCAGGCAAGGTGGATTGAGTGCCGTGTTTAAAAGTGGTGTTTGTTNTTGTTCAATGGCATGACTAGAGAGGATTGTAGAGATGTCATGATCATAGATGTAACACTGATTTTTGAGAAGTGAGGGTTGAGTTAGTTCATTCCTTGTGTTGAAGGCCACTTGATGTCGTGCATTGTTGGGTTGAACGATGCCGCGGACGAGCAGAACAAATGGGTCCGCGTGTTGAAGGATGTGGAACAAGTATGTGTTCGACAAGCAGGTCAACGCCGTAGTGATGCAGCATCGGTCGTCCGCAACCGTGCCAACAATGAGTTTGGGGAGGCGGAATCATCGGACAGGCCATTNTGTTCGACAAGCAGGTCAACGCCGTAGTGATGCAGCATCGGTCGTCCGCAACCGTGCCAACAATGAGTTTGGGGAGGCGGAATCATCGGACAGGCCATTGCTTGGACGGGAAGGTTTGCAGGAGCAACAAACCATGCGGAAGATTCGTCGCATTCAGAAGGTTGCTCGTGGAACTGCCGAGAGTGACAGACAAGCTGAGGCGGCAANGAGGAGGCGCGCAACCAAGGTGGTGCAGAAGAAGCGGCAGAAGATGAGCAGGAGTCAGGCAAGGTGGATTGAGTGCCGTGTTTAAAAGTGGTGTTTGTTCAATGGCATGACTAGAGAGGATTGTAGAGATGTCATGATCATAGATGTAACACTGATTTTTGAGAAGTGAGGGTTGAGTTAGTTCATTCCTTGT
>BGPT01001956.1:28811-75172 GCA_003297045.1 Symbiodinium sp. clade C Y103 | reverse complement strand
TGGATGTCGTTTTGGATGCTTTCACATTGAGTTGATCAAAGACAATGAAGGGAAGCAGAAGACTCTCTGTCGGAAAGGGTGGCCACGAGTGGAGAAGGCAAGTTTTTCGAGGCTTCAGTACGAGACAGAGGACGTCGCGCGTCTGGAAGAGTTCAAGAATGAGAATCCACATGTTTTTCAGGCTCAACGAGATCACCCTTTTGAAGGTATGTCGAATCCAGTGGCTCAAGTTGTCATGCGCTGCAATGTTGATGTGAAGTACATAGGCCGAGCCTTTGCTGANCACATCTTAATCTCTTCAGATCACACATCTTCACATCTTCACATCCTCACTCACATCTTCACATAGTCATCAATCTCTTTTCATTTGCGCCTTATACATTCACATCTTCTTTCTTTGAGACATCTTCATNTCATATATTTCTCTCTCTATGTTTCATGCTTTACGATCTTCACAATTACATATCTCACTATACTTCTCTTCGCTCTCGGGCCATCCGTCGTCTAGTTGTGTCGTAGCAAACTTCGACAGTGGTTCTGTCCAAGTTGCTAGTTGAGGATCTTCTCCTTGGGACCTCACATCCTGCGATGAAAGCTATCAGCAAAAAATGAATGAACATAAGCATACCACCAAGAACAATGGCCACTTGTAATGGGGAAAAAGATGAACCAGTGAATTTAGAGGTACTCTATGTTCAAACTAAACCCCATTTAGAGCATGACAAGGCAAACATATGCTTAGATCTTGGATCGGCAATTGGGAAATATTGGGAAACTGGATCTGGCGCCCCATCGTTCTCCCAACATATCCTGCCAACTGAGGGGATCAACTGGGTCCCAATTCCAGTTGCCAACTTCAGATACCCTCTGGTAAACTAACATGACTATGGAAAATCACCATGCTATTAATGGGAACATCCACAATTTCTATGGCCATTTTCAATAGCAAACTGTTAGTTTACCAGATGGTAGCATCATGATCACTCTTGCAAACCTATCATGTGAATTGACAACACATCAAAACTCTCAGCTGATAGGACTGCCTTCAGCTTTTGCGCGTTGGCACCAGGAAGTTGGAGGAAAAATACTCTCCACAATGTGTTTTGTCTGTGTGCTGTCCATGTATTTTTTCCATTTGCAGCTTGGATGAACAAGAACTTGTTGTGACATTTGCGCGAGGATGTAACCACTTGCTCCAGCTTACAGTGCAACCGGTGATGTTCGGATAAATGAATGAATAATGCTGTGTTCAGTCCCTAAAATTCGACAAAACTTTGGTGCTGACAACATCTTAACCGTAAAATCTCCATGGAAACCATAGCCATGTGCAACCTATAACGGATGCTTGAGAAGAACAGGGCAGGGTTTCATCTGCGGTTCATGCATCATTTACAATTAAACTTCTACAGGAACCAGACTTAAGGCCACGGAAAGCATCAAGGTTGTTTGAGGTTGCTTCAAATGGAGGTTTCCTAAAATAGGGGTACCCCCAAATCATCCATTTTAATAGGATTTTCCATTATTAATCATCCATTTTTGGGTACCCCCATTTTAGGAAACCCCCAAATCATGGTAAACAAAAATCCATCCCTCTCGGGATGCACCTCTATGACTCCCTCCACGAAAGCCACCAATCCACGAGGGTCGTTGGTAAAGTACGTTGTCTCAGCGACTTCGTAAAACCAGTCATACTTAAAGCCCAAGGATTCCTCGGCGCTGCTTCTTCTCGGCAATTCATTTCATTTTGGTCAGGAAATAATGGGGAAACATAACCTCTGGTAAACTAATAATTATAGCAATGGACAATCACCATTTTCAATAGGTAAATCAGCATAGATCAGCTATAAATGGCCATTTTCAATAGCTGTGTTCAATTGCCAGATGCTATGTGCCAAGGCAGGAGATAGACATTTGAAACAACTGCAGGGTTTCGAGGCTCATTTTCTGATGTCCAACCCGGAAGCTAGTCATCTCAAAGATGGCTGTTGAGATGATTCTCCTGCATTCCTCGCAACCAAAATCATGGAGAAGAATATGATATGGGATCTTACAACGAGGGATCCCCAGTCACTATGGGTTTCAATGCTAAAATGGTCAATAACTTGGACGATTTGGGGGTACCCCCATGATGCAGGAAACCTACTTATGCATCAAGAATTATATAAGAGGCTCGGCCGCAGATTGACTGGTCAGTTGCGGTGGCAAACCATTCAATTTCAAAGCAGGTCAACGGGCAACACGTTTTTTTGACACCCCACCCACGGGTTTGACCTCCTACCTCTTTGGTGCTGACACAAGCCAGGTAAGATGGCTGAGCGCTGTCGAAAACAGTCTCTCGATGGTGAAGAACTACATTTGTCCAAAAGAAAGAGAAAGGATGAACACCACATGACATAATATCACATCTTAAGAGATGTCAAATACTTTGGGACTTGAGCGATTGAGCTAGAATCCCTGCTACTATGCATGCATCCAAAATATTTTTTTCTGATCAGACTGAAATCTGCACAAGCCGTTGGTTAGATAATCGTTGACTCCCCTCAGTTTCTCAGCATATCCTCCACTTAGATCCTTCAAGCTGAGTCTGAAACCCACGTGTTTTTTTTTCCTTTTACGTGGTAAAAGAGTACCTAATCATGTGGTCTTTACAAGCCCAAATAATCCCAAATTGGCTGATTTCCCGAAGATGAGGTTACCCCTCTTAAACACAACGGTTTCCCTGTAAAAGTGACCAATGAATTGGATGATTACAGGACATTACAGGAAATCCTCATTGGGTGTCACGACTTGGGGGTGGTGGAGCATCCCTGGAATCCTAAGAGGTTAAGATAACCCAACTGAAACTAACCCGGTGCGAGTCCTGGGTCTTCCAAGAAGGTACCATGGCTAATCTCTAGATACCCCTTAAATAGTGGGATAAATGATATTGAGCGATGATGATCACCCATGTGTAGAAATTTAATCATCCATAGTCATATATATATATATATACATACATGTCACATGTATGAATATATACGTGTATATATATATATATGTACAACATATGAATTTATGTATACATGCATTATATATGCATCATAATATGTATATATATATATTATATATATATACCATAAATTTGGGATTGTCCATCTTCAATCTTCACCCAGCCTGTTCCAGCTTTTCGCCAAGCCTCAGCTTCCTCTGGGCCACCACAACGACAGCGTGTGGTTCCACCGACCCCCGTGACCAGCGCGCAGCGTGTCACAGCCATCCAGCGGCTGCACCAAGAGACGCTTGGGCCGAGGAGTTTCAGGCCGCTCTCGCGGAGCCATTCCTGTGCCGGATGATGGCTAGGTTGGTTTATAAACCCATGCATACTATGGTTTATGGAAGTTCATAGACTTTATAGTCATGGTTGGTATAGTGATGTTTGCTGGTTTATAGGCTTTATTTAACTACTGTCATTCATAAGCATAGTCATTAGACAAACATATAATCCCATAAATACTTTAAGTACCATCTGGTTATTTAACATAGCCATAGAAAATCCCCTATAAATGGAGGTTTATAGCTGGGAAAATCATCCAAAATTAGCCAGTTTCCATGGCTATGTTAAATAACCAGAGGGTAAATAAACCGTATAGTGATGTATATTGGAATTGTCTTCACCAACTTTGTGATTTTCGTGGCCCCGAAAGTCCCACGAAAAGGATCAGATTTCTGGGAGAGAATGATCTGCTGTATATCTGGATATGTGAGGATATCTGAGGACAGTCAGATTATATGATTATGATGAATCGTGTTTAAGAGTATTGTGTCATGTATATGTATGTATCATAAATCTTATTTTGTTTCGTTTAGAATGATAAGAAGAAATGTCAAAATACATGGTCCCTAACACTGTCGAAAGTTCACCATGGCATCACTATAGAATTCTTAGATATACATTATTAACCTATGTGCGCTCGTATCTTCCCGACTTTAATTTCTTCATATACCCCTTAGATAGATCATGGGAGTATGGGACTAGTTCACTGGCGAAAGTTTTTATTGGGAAGCCTGGCGATTTTTCCGTGGCTTTTACCCTCTGGTAAACTAACATAGCTGTTGAACATGGCCATAGAAATTGTGGATGTTCCCATTAAAAATGGTGATTTTGCATAGCTATGTCAGTTTACCAGAGGGTACACTCCAGTTTCTTGGCTTTTTGGGGAATGACCTGCTCGAAGCCGTTGCGAATTTCTTCGGAATCACGGCATCCCGTGGCCGAGGGTCAGAGGCACTGACCGCCGAGCGCCGCTGAAACTCTGAATCGACGTCTCGGATCATCACCGCGGTCGTCAGCTGCCGAGCGGCCGCCTGGCGGCGTCTTTCGATGTTACACAGATACAGGACGAGTATCTACCTCTAATATAAATCCATATATTAATGGAAACTCAGATTTTAGTATAATTAATATATGTTAATAGTCCCTATGGATCCAAGTAAGTACCTTCTTAGGAAGTGTTTGGGGTATGATTTTGGGGGGTTAAAAACGTTCTCAGAAGGTCTTTGGATCCATAAAGAATAGCACCTGTGTGTTTTCTGTAGAAAGCCCACCTCTTCCCCTCTATCCGTTTTTTTTTTGTGGACATGAAAATCATCTGTGACAGTCAGCCTGATCTACTGGGATGATACATGGGAGCCCCTGAAGATATTTGAGGATTTCTTGGAAAAACATAGTTTTGGCGATGTAAGAGTTTGCGAACTGGTATAGATGGCCCACAGAAATAAATGTTTGGAGATGTTTGGCCGTTATTCCAATTGTATCCATGGATATCCATTGTGATTTTCCAGTCCGCGAACTGTTAAATAACCAGAGGGTGTGTATATCCAACAGTCTAACAGTTGTAGATATCATAGCTAATACTCCGCGATACAATCTAACAAAGTTTGGAGCATTCGGAGTGAAATTGAAAAAAAAAACACAGCAGAACATGGCTGGCCTTTACCCTCTCCCTCCATGACCAGTCACCTTGTGGTTTATCCACTAAAGGCTGCAGCTTCATCAAGTGAATGTCCCAAAGATTATGTGTGTTGGTTTACAGCCCCCATGACAACGTTTTTCAGGAGTTCATCGCCATAAACCTAAGAGTGAAGGTTTTGGCGATTCCTTTCACTCAGGCACCACCCTTCTTCAAGTTACCCGAAAATCATCCAGTGGGAAACCAAGCTCTCCACCCCATCTTCGTGGCCCGGCCTGACGAATGACTTGCTGTGTATAGAGCGTATTCGGCAGCTGCAAACCAAAGGCGTAAGGCGTCTGGGCGGTCCAACTCTGGGGATTGGCACCTGGCACCAAGAAACATCGGGGGCACATGGGGGGCACCACCTTTTACATCCCAAGATCCTTCAAAGGGCTGGAACAACTGGTATCTGATACCCATAAATACCCACTTTAGATCAGTCCATTGAGGTACTCCCCCAACGGTTGCTGCAAGGTGGTGCTGTCAACAGCGGAGATACCTGGATTTCAGGAGGTTTCCCTGTGGAGCCGCCTTCGAAAACACTAACGGTAGAACCATGAACATTGGAATGTTATTATTGCAACACTACTGGAAAAAAAGAAACGGTTGGTTTTAACTTGGGGTCCAAGTGAACACTTATCATCACTTAGCTGTTTCTCCCATCTAAACATGTATTCTTGGGTTTGCTTGGATTCTACATATGTGTGTATATACATATATATATATATATACTTATCTGCTAGGCACCTGAACAGTGCAAGTTGGGCATCTCCTTCTCTTCCGCCACCAACTTGATCTGCTCACTGCTTCCGCCACTGCTGCCCACCAGGAGAACGTCAACGTCAGCCGCCACGTCGAGGCATTGACGTATGAGAAGCAGGGTGGCTGTTTCGTTGGAAGAATCCAAGCTTTCCTGACCTCAGGACAGCAGAGAGGATGACAACATGGAAGACACTAGATGACACTAGTGGCTAACTATTGCTAACGGTGAGCCACTGTAAACTATCCGTAAATAGTGGGATTATAGCGGGATCAACATGGATTCTCATGGATAAAACATATGGGTTTGTCTGGTAATGGGGTACCTCCCAATGGAAAAACTGATGATTAACCAATGGATTTGGGGGTACTATATTTTCAGATAAACGCATATTTTTGGTGTATGACTTGGAATGATAGGGGGGTTCTGCTGTACCTCCTCAAACTAACTTGGATTCATAGGGGAGATCTAAACAAGTGGATCCTCCAAGACAGATAAGAAACCAAAAAACTGAAATAGTAGTAAACAACAATATTTTTTGTTTGTTGTCTGACAGGAAAACCTACAAAATGTTAGGGTTCAGCTTCGCTAGGTAATATATATCTACTAAACAATGGAAAAAACATAAAACCATCAGCCACACAGCCAGGGCGCAATAGGTCACATTCAGCCGGTGGACTGTGTCTGCCACTACAAAGCCATCTTCATTCAGAAAAGAAACAAAGAAATCTCCAAAACCTTCCTTGGCACAACCGGAAAGATGAAGACCACAACTACATGGCTGTGCCCTTGTGAACATCTCCCGGAAGAGAGCAGTCCATATCCCATATATATCCAGAACACATATGTTATATACTAAGCATTCATGTATATATTATAGATATATAATAGAATTATACGCATGTATGTGTATATATATATGTATATATATATATGCAGAGTTGTGCAGCTTTAAAATAACTATGGGACACTGCATGCAGCAATTTGAAACGTTCGTGTTCATCTCTGCTTCTGAAATTCCAGCCACGTTCAAGCAGTGGTCGCTGTAGGAAACATCCCTTCTGCATCCCCCAGTCTTTTAGCACCTGATATACACAAATTCAATGTATACATACATACATACATTACACTACACTACACTACATGACATGACATGGCATGACATGACATACTTCATTCCTTCCTTCCTTCCTTCCTTCCTTCCATACATACATACATACATACATACATACATAAATTCAATGTATACCCTGGATGTGTGCTATCCGCATATCACTTCAAATCATCATCTTCACCTTTTTTGTTGATCCCTTGACTCTCAGCATCTAACGATATCTCTTCGGTGATGTCCTGAACAGGTCGGGTCGAACCTATCCATATTCAGCACGTAAATTTAAGGAGAGAAACGCCTGTTTACCAGCTATTTCAAGGTTCACTAGGGCACCAAGCTTTTGACCCATACCCAAATAATATTGGGATATATTGGGATAATATTGTGTTTTTTCCTTCATGTCTGGCAATGGAACATGGAAACCACATAGTCCACATATGAGTAGTACTCAAAAAGCCAGAAAAGGAAAACTGATTGATGTTGGAACGTATTTTGGAGAAAGAAAAGTAGTACTAAAGAAAACTCGAGTAATTAGTACTAAAACTGTCTGGTTTCCTTCCAGTCAGCACGTTGCAACGTATTTTGGAGAAACAGGACTTCGATATCCGCTGCTGCACAAACGGCTGCAGCTAGGGCGACCAAAGGCCATAGCATCAGAGCACGGTCACAATTGTGTGGCTTTGAAAGATGAATTTCCTATGGGAAGTTACATTTGCTTTCCCAATTGTTCTTTTTCTTTGGAGGAATATGTTCCTATGTAGACTTTTTTTTAGTTCCATGTTTTCAGGGTGTTATCCCCATGTTAAACAGCTCCGGGGTGAACAAAATCATCCGAGAACGACCAGTTTTGTCCTGCAAATGGCTTACCAACCACCCGCTCTACTCAAACTTCAAGAAAGGCTAGTTGCATAACTGGGTATAACTGGGTAGCCACGTTTCGAAGATGCAGCACCCGCTGATTGAACCGTGCTTGAGTCAGGCAGAAGTATGGCATAGGATTCTCACGGGGCAAGGTGGAACCTACAAGAGTTGCCAGTTCATAAAACACTAGCGTTTCAAAGCCAGTACCGGGGGATCCAAATATGCATATGTATATCATCTATATGCATGTGTATATCCATAGGCAAAATAAATCAATATAATGTGTATATATAAATATATATACATATAATCAAATATATCCATGCTCTCTTGGATGGTATTTCAAGGCCAACACCATGGTAAAGATGTCATTGCACCCCCCGAATCTTACTGTCAGGGATTTCATTTCTAGGGGTTGTTTTGTTTGTTTCCCCATGGCACAAGCTTGCGCCAGAGAGTCCGCCTCCTTATAGCCACCATGAAGGTACTAAAACAATGAAATTGTCTGAGGTTTTGTTCCAAAAAAAACATCAGAGTATATGGAGGTTTCCTAAAATGGGGGTACCCTCCAAAATCATCCATTTTGAGAGTTTCCATTGTAAACCAACTATTTTTGGGGTATCCCGGTATCCCCCATTCATGGAAACCACTATATCATGAGTATCTCAGATGTTTGATGGCTTTTGACATGTCTTTGGGGACGCCCAAAAATCGAACTGCGCGTTTTTTTTTCCACGGCACAACTGGCCATGATCATCTCACCCGATGTGTATACAGCGGTACCACAATAGCTGGCGGTTTGAATGGGGAAATGATGATAAACCAGGATCAAACCATCAAATCTTGACATACCCCAATGTTCAAACAAACCCATTGTTTTTTTGTTTTGTTTGGTTCTGAACGGCAAATTTGACATTGGCATCGGCATCAGTCTGGCATGCAACTCACTCAATTGCTTTACTTGACCACAGCACCACATTCTGGCGAGAAGCTAAACGGACACGGGTCATTTCCACTCTGTACCCAAGGTGAAACAGTGCGAGACTCATTCTTGAGTGGGTGGAAAATGTACACAGCTAGGTGGTGATGGCTCCGCGGGATTTCGGAAACTTCCCTATGGGCTTGGCCATATCACACCCATGCTGCAACTGTGACCCCACTTGGGTGATCCCGATCTCCATGAGTGGGTACGGAAACTGGGTGGCCCATGTCCAAAGACTCTAATTTGCAGCGCAGATTTCGCCAACGCGGAAACGCGCGCGGTAAGCGTCAGCGCTGACGCCTCATGGGGTCACAACCATCAACCAGGTGTTGCACAGGTGTTGTTTATTTACATCAGCATCTGTGTGGATCCATATGTGTATAGATGTAACTATAACCAGAATATGCAATAATATAAATACATAGTACATTATATCCGTCATATGATATGCTTGATATTGCTTGTCGGACGATGCTTCACGGTTTGTTTGTTCAAAATTCTATCTCACCATGAATCCTGGTCCTGGTCTCGTTGAGTGCGGAAACCATGGCAGCCTTGAAGTCAAAAAGAACCTATTTAGGAAACAAGTATGGCCTGTGCTGAATCCATGAGATCCAAGCTAGGTCTTTGCCTTCCTGTTGTTTTCTTTTCTTGCGCAAACAACTGGCACACAACCGCAAGTAAATCAACACAACACTACAACACAAGCAAGTAAACCCAAAATGTTGACATCGACGCTGAAACATCATGTGTGTGAAGATCATTTCGCTATGGGAGCTCCGATTATTCCGATTCCAAAAATGCCAGAGAAATCTAGGACTTGTCCAGTTATTTCCGGTCGATTCACACAGGCCACGATAAGCATCCGAGCAAAGTAAGAACTTGACACTGCTTGTTGCCTTCAAGTCTGTTCGTTTTCTACTGTATATACATTCTTTCTGGGTAATCATGATATTATGTGTATATATATATATGTATATATATATACATATAGTTTATCTTTTTGTATACACAACAATGCATATGACATACATATATGATAAATCACCCATCCGATACTCAGAAAATCTTAGCTTGATCGACATCTTATGAGAAAATGAGACAAATGCATCAACACTTGCTTTTATGGCGGACACACTCCCCAATGGGAATGTCCTTGACATGTCCTTGACATGCTTTCAATACTCACCAAAGAAAAGAGGTCGGGAGATGAACGACCAATGCCTCAACAACTACTCGACTCTGGTATATTCAGCTGTAGGGGTTGACCTGGTGGAATGTCAGCCAACAAACCATGTACAGTAACTCATTCATTTGTGTTTATATATCTGGATAAAGTGTGATATATTTCATCAAACTGACAAGTTGCTTTTTCGGATAGTTACCCCAATCCTGCAACATCCTATAACCATCATTCCAGTGACGTCGCAGTCGCATCAATACCCAACCATTCACCATGGCTTCGCCAGGCTTCATTGTGACAATATCCTGTCTGAGCCGGGGACAATGCTCATCCATAGCGCAAGAACATGAGCAACCTGCAACATTCATGGAGATTCAACCAACATGAACCAACCTTCGGGAGAGTCCTCCCCCGACTGGAACAGAAAAATCTTCGCTGGCTGGGAAGCAAACAGCCTGAAAAACAGCGAAAGAAAGTAGGGAACGAACACCTGCAAAAGGTGGTTTTTGTAGTGATCAAACAGTTATTTTCAAGTGGAACATCAAATAGAATAAAAAACAAAGAACATGTTTGGTGCATAAGTTCCAGATCAACTATATTAATACCGGTTGACAAACCTGAAAAAAATGACCACTTGCGGATAATTACCCCAATGCTACCCATTATTCCAATGACGTTGGAGTGGGGTCGTTGTACCTAGTCCAGAAAATTTGGGGTTCAAGTACTTTCTCCGACTATTAAGGTCACGGAAAACAATGGAAAACATGCTATTAGAATCATACCAAAACCGTAATCGCAAAGCTAGGTTTTGCACATCATATTGATCTGACATATTTGTAAAAAACCATGCTGGCTCCAGCCCCAGCGGCTCCAACTCCAAAACTGGCTGGTATATATCTGGAAATACATGTTGTGATACGCCAACTTCAACATTAGTACGTTATGTTGTTTTCCGTCTACTCGGAGCCAACTGTAGCTTCAAGGCGTTTCAGCCGAACAGCATCCTGAACGGAGTGCCACCAAAATCAACTTTGAATTACGTATACTGTATAGTCTAGTAACCTAGCTTAAGAAAACATGATTTATGTCAAGCCAATATCTTCCAAGTAGGATTCTAGTTTTTTTTTTGGGAGGGTGCAATTGCTATTACCAAAGAAAACAATGGGTTCATCTGAGCTGTTTTTTTGCCAACAAGAAACCATTTGTCTTTATCATTCACTGAAATGGAATTTCTACAGATTCCAAAGAAATATCGTAAATATAATTAGCTTCAAAATGCTTCAAAAAAATCCACATCTCGTGAAAAAAAAGATCCGCGCCTCTGTCGAATTTCGTCTTCTGGTCGGTCCACCTTGCCGCGCAACACAAGAAATCGAGGTTTCATAGAATATTTTCACCGTTCATCACTTTTCCCTCTAAAATTGCTGCTGTTTGGAGTATCCTGCATACAACAAGTCAGAAAACAACACACACACACACACATATGTTTGTAGATTCACCACGAGGATACTCCCAAGCTCTCATGGGTTTCTAAGGCATTGGCATTGGCTTTAAAAATCCAAATGTTTCCCTTTATTTAAAGAGGTGTCACACAACCAGTTTTCCAATCAAAGTACTTATGATTACTTATGATGTTTAATTTCAGTTTATTTTTGGAGATTGATACGCCTATCCGAAATCTAGACCCAGGCCCAAAAACAATGTGAGTCTGTCCGAACAAGTCCTTACCAATATTTTTCATCATTTGATATCCAGCATATCTAAAGCGCACAAAAACAGAATCGAAAAACCATATGCAATGAACTACACCGCACATATGGGATAGAATTTCTTGGAATTGCTTAAGGAAGCCTCCAAAGATAAAACGCATTCCCTCAATCGATTTCCCATGTCCAGTGGACTTTCCATTGGGAAAATAATCCAAACTATCAGCAAATCCAGTACTTTCATAATCGTTTCATTGTCATATCATAGTCAATTCCATTATACTGGTTGGTTAAGAACTGGATTCCCTGTTCATGGGTCATGACAATCCTCAATATATTGGTTGGCATAGTATAATCCCCTATGTCAGAATCATTTCCAGCTCACTTTCCAACGCCCAGACCAACTCCTCCCTCGACCGCCAAAACCATGTGCCCGGACCAACGTGCCCAAACCCACGTTGTGCAGGGCCACATTCAGCTGAGTGGAGTCAGCACTGTGAACCTCACTGGGGAGCGGATCAAACGTGGCTGGAGAATCCCCCAACTCGCCATGGAGGTTTATATCTGCGAAAATCCATGGAAAAACCCCCCTAAATACGTGTAAATCATAGGATAATATAGGAACACATGGGAAAATCCGCTATAAATGGAGGTTTATAGTCGGGAAAATCATTCATAACATGTGGGATTTTCTAGCAAGCCATGATCACCCGAGAACATGATCACCCGAGAACATAATCTTTGTTTTCAAAGCATCAAATTGGGGATACCACAGGGCACACCTCCTGGAGTGCACGGACAGCACGCTGCCACATAATTTCTTGATGCATTTTTCAGACAAAGAGTGACCAACTGGAGCATGATTTTGCTTGCGTGTCCTCATTGTATCAATCATCAAGGATGTTTAAAAAGGAAAAAGTTTGACTCCTCACAAGATAATCCAGTATTTACTCATTTTATACCCACAATACATCCATTCAACACCCTGTATATGCCGACATGGTTTGAAATGGGACCTCAAGACAAAGCGGCAAATCAGTAAACAGATCTGTTCAAGGGATACTATCTGTGGTTGTGATTTCCGATATATCGTGGCTTCGTCTTAAAAGGGGGTACCACCAAAAAAAATTGAAGGTTTATCATTATGTTCCCCATGAAAATTGCCAGTCGGATATCCTCCATTTTCAGACAGACCCATATGGATGTAACCAGGTTGAAACATCCATGCGACACCCTGACCTGGACTCTAAGTTGCCGCATTTCTCAGCTCAGAACCCATTGGACCGTCATTCCAGTCAACTTGCAATAGGTTTCCTTGGGGCAAATGGCCAGCCTCAATTGGTAAAATACATGTGGATTCCAAATAGCGCCATTCAAAATACATACCCCAGATCCCATCCCATGAAATACGAGTCGGTTGATAGATTTGATTTGCCTACGGGTATCATAATAACCATTAATAACTAACAAATTAGGTAGTATAAGTTTTTCATGGCTCCTGGGGTGGAACATGTTCGCTTGCGAGCCTGGGCTTAATGACAGAGCGGCTGCAATGTATAAAAACCAGCTATTTATAAAGTGTTATTTTTTCAGAGCAAACATTCGAGTTTGACCGACTATTGGGAGTGAAACCACTGATGAGTCACTGCAGTTGGTGAACGGTTGGTGAAAGTGTGTGCGTGCGTATCATAGCGAAGTACAATACCCAATGAAATAAACTAAATAAATGGGTTATGAATCAAGATCTGAAATGAACACACGATTTGACAAGCACGAAATCGTGCACATGAGCAATCAAAAGAGGATATGTATATACACCTCAAGCGGAAGGATAGGGAAACAAACATGGCTCTTTTCACTTGGGGGAGAATTAATACATCACAAACACATCATACCCCGCTGAAAATCAAGGGCCACGGGTCTGAGAATAGGGTACGAGTACCTACGCAAGCAACGGACATCAAAGGATGGAAACCAATGGTGATCCAAAGGTGAGCTTGATCTACAGCTGAGATATGATATGGTTCAAAGGTTGGTTCCCAAGAGCCCTATGGGATCCCATATATAACTGGGATGCGTCCCATTGACATCTGGATTTGTAACCTATGAACTGACAGTAACTAACGTGGGATATTCGTTGTGGAGTCTGTGGCACCCCATTCCAAAGTAGAATCATAGAAAACCTAGACCCTCTAGTAGTGATGATAGATGATTTGTTTACACATCCATAAATGGCTGAGTTGGGGAATGTGGGTATTGGTGCTCTTTGGGGATACCTAATCCTACTTTCCATTACGAGGAATTAAACCCACACCCCTAGAAGTACCCTCCGGTAATCAAACGTGGCAATGGAAAATCCACCATTTAGTTCGACAATTTTCCCAGTAAATCTCCATTTATAGAGGATTTTCCATTGCCACGTTTGATTACCAGACGGTACCACTTGAGTATTGGAGCTGTTCATGGAAAGGGCTGGTTTCTTGATTGGTGCCGAGAATCTCTCGCATTCCCAGCATACTGGCCGACGCCCTTTTTGAACGTCTCCTGACATCCGACCGTGGGAATCCACGTGGGAAGTTCATGGCATGCACCTCACCTTGGATCCCTGAAATGGTCACTGGGTAAGACCCCTCCAAATAGCATTCAACTGGGCTACTGATTGATGTAGTCAACCGTACCTCATTCACCACCGTACCCCTATCTGAATTTGAGGGAGACAAAAACTGTCAACAAAAATGTGTATATATATATAGATAGATAGATATAAATATAAATAAATATTTGGTCAATCCCACATGGCACTTGCGCCTTGTCTTTCTTCCCCCAGAGCTGGGCGATGTGAAAGAATTTCTTCCCCGCTTTTAGAGCCTCAGGCATGAGGGCATGAGGCACCAGCGCAACACAATGACCATACTTGGGCCGTGTCTTCACATGGGGTATACCCACAAAATTGTTGCTCTATTGTGGAAAAGAATGGTAAACCACTGGATTTAGGGGTATCTTAGCTTCAAACAAACCCATTTCTCAAATGTCACCTCACGTTCAAATAAACATCGAAGTGCAAACTCCATGCCAAGCATATTTTTACATGTAAGATCATGGAAAGCAGGTACTGTATTCAAAAAGACATTGAATCCATGCTGAATGCTGAACCCCCAAAGCTAGGATTTACTCATCTAGTTGTTCATCGTTTTAGTTGTTCACTGTAGAGGTTCTAGTAGTTTCCCCAACATGGATCTAGATTAATTACTTTCTTCGAGTGATCCCCACCATGAGTGTGATACAGATTTTGACATTCTTTCTGGCACAATTTTCTGGCAGGGAAGAGGAGGAGAGCACAACTCTGATGAAATCTAGAGACCTTCGGTCTCTAGATTTCATCAGAGTTGTCCTCTCCTCCTCTTCCTCTTNTGGCATTCTATCTGGCATTCTTTCTGGCATTCTATCTGGCATATCTTCTGACATTCTATCTGGCATCTAGTCTGGCATTCTATCTGGCATATCTTTCTGAAATGCTTTCTGGCATTCTATCTGGCATATCTTTTGACATTCTATCTGGCATTCTATCTGACATTCTTTCTGGAATTCTATCTGGCATTCTATCTGGCATTCTATCTGGCATCCTTTCTGGCATTCTATCTGGCATTCTTTCTGGCACTCTATCTGGCATTCTATCTGGCATTCTATCTGGCATTCTATCTGGCATTCTTTCTGGCATGTATTCNTCTTTCTGGCAACCTATCTGGCATTCTATCTGGCATTCTATCTGACATTCTTTCTGGCATTCTTTCTGGCATTCTTTCTGGCATCCTTTCTGGCATTCTATCTGGCATTCTATCTGGCATTCTTTCTGGCATGTATTCTGACATTCTTTCTGACATTCTTTCTGGCATTCTTTCTGGCATTCTACCTGGCATTCTTTCTGGCATGCATTCTGACATTCTTTCTGACATTCTTTCTGGCATTCTATCTGGCATTCTTTTTGGCATTCTATCTGGCATTCTTTCTGGCATTCTATCTGGCATTCTATCTGGCATTCTTTCTGGTATTCTTTCTGGCATTCTATCTGGCATTCTATCTGGCATTCTATCTTGCATTCTATCTGGCATTCTATCTGACATTCTTTCTGGCATTCTTTCTGGCATTCTTTCTGGCATTCTTTCTGGCATCCTTTCTGGCATTCTATCTGGCATTCTTTCTGGCAGTCAATCTGGCATGTATACAGGTTGAAGTCCGGCAGTGCCCACTGGGATCTGGAGCTATCTGGAGCTCGCGGTTGAGGTCCGGCAGTGCCCACTGGGATCTGGAACTCGCGGTTGAAGTCCGGCAGTGCCAACTGGGATCTGGCAGTCGCGGTTGAAGTCCGGTAGTGCCCACTGGGATCTGGAGCTGGCAAATGAAGTCCGGCAGTGCCCACTGGGATCTGGCAGTCGCGATTGAAGTCCGGCAGTGCCCACTGCGATCTGGAGCTGGCAGATGAAGTCCGGCAGTGCCCNACTGGGATCTGGCAGTCGCGATTGAAGTCCGGCAGTGCCCACTGCGATCTGGAGCTGGCAGATGAAGTCCGGCAGTGCCCACTGCGATCTGGAGCTGGCGAGGAGGAGGCGGGAGGTGAAGGCGGGAGGCGGCGGGAGGTCCCCCCCCCCCCCCGCGCAGCTGTGATAAAATCTAGTAACCCTCACCTGGCAGGTGGGGAAAAAAAATGGTTGTTTTCATAATCTTAACATGTCCAGTTCATCAGGAATGGCGTCTGAAAATCAAATTCATCCTTAAAAAAATGTTGGTGTTTTTTCAAGGATTGACTTGCGGATATTTTTGGGCTACCCCATTTGGGGATGCAGTTCCAGTGGCTTGTATAACCATGGTTGGGTTCCATATCCCAACTTATGGAGGTCAGCATCCCATAGGTAGAAACTACATCCGTGAAGGTCACCAAAGACCAAGTTTTTTTGCCCAATTCATCGAAGGGGCGATGAATTAACATCCTCAGCACTTCCCAAAGAATATCAATAAATATATAAATTTGTACATGGTTGTCAAATATGTGCATATTTAATACTCTCTATATATATATATATACAATGAACAACTCCCCATTTGCTTTCAATACTTTAACCTAACATTCCAACAACAAAAACACGTACATGATATACGCCAAAAAGTCACGCCACACCAAGAAAAAGGTGTTTAAGAACCGTGCTTCGGCTTTCTTGGTCGCTTTATCCCATCTTCGTTCGACCGCCAGGCCTCACTAATGTGATGCTCCAACTCTGCCAGATGCTTCTTATCTCTGACTTCCTCCTCCTGGCCCAGGCAAAAGGCAGGACGAAAACCTGCACCAGTTGATCGCTGGTCTATGACATTATATATAGATTCTCAGGGTTTCAATCATCCAAGGTGGTGCAAGATTTGTTCCATCACAGTACTCAACCATACATATATATATATATATATATTTATAGATATATTTACCAGATATAAGTAGATATAACCTGTACATATATATGTATAATGATATACAGTACAGATAGTGTCTATAGAGCCAGCGTTCTCTATGTCCAACGAACTGGATCTTCTGCACACCGACAGCAGTTTGCGTCCGCCTCCGCAGCCTTGACACGCTGCGCGAACTCCGCCTGAAGTGACGCGACGTGTGTTGAGTGTGGATTTCCTAAGAGTTATGGCCCGTGATAAAAAAAAAACATAGGACAAGCCTAGGAAAATCTGGAGTTGATGGGAAAACCATGGGAAAACCATAGAACAACCCATGGAAAACCATAGGACAACCATAGGACAACCCTAATTATGGCCCTTAAAAGCTACGGGATGAAACATGTCACTTGAATCCTGCAACAAAGGGATGCACTCCGTGGGCCGCCAGAACTGTCAATGAGTTTACTGAAAAAAAATATGGGATGAAATAACTACTGCTGCTAAGGTGATGTATATATATACATTTATATATATATATATATATATTTATATATATATATATTTATAGATAAGTATATATATATATATAGACAGACAGACAGACAGACAGACAGATAGATCGATAGATAGGTAGATAGAAAAGATAGCTAGATAGATAGAAAAGATAGCTAGATTAGATAGATAGATAGATAGATAGATAGATAGATAGATAGATAGATAGATAGATAGATAGATAGATAGATAGATGGATAGATAGATAGATAGATAGATAGACAAATAAATAGATAGATAGATAGATAGATAGAACGAACATATCACTAGATATATAGATAGTAAATATAAGTATATGGATAGATAGATAAATAGATAGATAGAAAGATAGATAGATAGATAGGTAGGTAGATACAAAAGATAGCTAGATAGATAGAAATAATAAATAGATATATATATATAGATAGATAGATAGACAAATAGATAAATAGAATGATAGAATGATAGAATGATAGAATAATAGAATTGTAGAATGAAAGAATGATAGAATGATAGAATGATAGAATGATAGAATGATAGAATGATAGAATGATAGAAGAGAGAGAGAGAGAGAGAGAGCGCTTTTTAATGAGGCTTTTCGAGCAAGTTATAACTGTGAAAAGGGCTATACCTGTAACAAAGGGAATCAACCATGAAATATGGGGATTCAACCATGACAAAGGCATTTAAAAAAAACAGGCTATGTAACTTTGGTACCTGAAGATGATGGGAACAAAGTGCCGATGGATTTGAAAATCGTTTTCTCATGTCTTCTCCATTACAATATCGGCTGGGAAACCCTCATCCTTTTCCAGTTGGCATCTTGGAGGGCTTTGTGCTTGAGGCACCAGAGGCAGCTGAAGACAGACCCTGGAGCAACCAACTCATAGGGTGCAGTCCCAACACTGTGGCCGGGTATCGGTCAGTCTCTGAATAGCAAAGCTCTTCCAGGTTGGTCGCCTTCCATGCTTGAAAAAGGCCTAGAATCTAGAAGTTCGGCCTCCATGGCTGCCAATGCTGTGATGCTTGACCCAATTGGGATATAATGTATATATATATATATATACATATATATTTATACACATATAATATATCAATATACACTCTTCATTCCGATTTCATGAGATTCGTGGGCGATACCCTGGGGGTGACAAAAATTTCGTCGAACGTGGTTGTAGCTGCGCCGGCATGATCCCCCCAAGACTTGAGGGCCAAAGAAATACCCTCTGGTAATTTGTTACAGTTTGCTATTGAAGCCATGGCCATAGAAATAGTGGATTTTCCCATTAATAGCATGGTGATTTTCCAGAGCAAACTGTTAGTTTACCAGAGGGTAATGGTTTCAAATCCTGAACATGTTCAAAAATTACAAACTTTGTGGGTCCGAACTCAATGACTTGACCCCACCTATATCCATCTCATATTGTTGGTTGTATCGCATGATATTCCCATGTTATAGACATGGTGCCATTATATTCCCAGTATATTCCCATTGCATTCCCATTGTCTTCTCATACCCTTGAACTTGATGGTTACCATGATGGTTAAATCACCATTAAATCCTCATAATTTATCCACATCATATATAAATATTGTCCCATACTGTTGAATATATCCTAAATTTATTATCCTTATCCCCATATAGTGATGATTAATCACCAATAATTGAATGGAATAATTGATATCATTTCCCAGATTCTCAGAATATGCACATTATACCACCATGTTTGCTCATTTCATCCAATATAAAATGGCTAATTCGACATCAAATCACCATTATATCATCACATATTCCGATTAAATTACCATGTTTAAGACCGCCAAATGAATATTCTTATCATCTGCAAATGGGCCATGGCTTCCAGTTCGCAAACTCCAACAAGTATCCAGAGGGTAAGCTTACATTCCCACTATATATACTCTCCTCATACTCCCATACCTTTACCCGTGATGGTTGAATCATCATTAAATCGCCATCACAATTGTTCAATCATATTAAGTCATATGCCCATTGTATTCGCATACCCTCTGGTAATTTCACATAACTATTGAAAATTGCCATAGAAATAGTTGATTTTCCCATGAAAAATGGTGATTTTCCATAGTTATGTAAACGTTTACCAGAGGGTAAATCCCATTAATCCCTATGAATCACCATAGAATCCCATTAAATCACCATCAAATCACCATTAAATCCCAGATAAATACCATAGAAATCACCATTTCCCCATAAATCAATCACCATCACCATGGCCTTCTCCTCCTCCGAGGTTTGCAGCACGGTCTTCTGCACCACTTGGTCCACTGCACGGGTGCGCACGGGCTCACGCGTCACCTACGGCAGTTGATTTTTTGACCAAGATGAATTGGGAAACATCATGAGATTTACATCTATATACATGTATAATCACATGTACAGAAATAAAATTACATAACATTAAAAACATAAATCTAATTATATAAATATACATTATTATACATATATAGAGAATGCATTTTATGTATACTTGGATCTTCCTCAGGCCATAAGTTCTGGCCGACCTGAAATTTCTGCCTTTGTAGCATGACTTGTGTCTTTCAAAAAATACTACATGCATGCTTCTTTGTATTATTGCATGTTTTTCAATCGATTGCTTCACCCCCTAAGGAAGCTTTGCCCATACACCAACATTTTCTTAAGGAATACCACGTGCACTTTCTCAAAAACTGCAACAAAAGTGATCCCCTCGGTGGATCGTGACCTCCTTACGACACACAGGGCAGATGAATTGCTTGGTCTGAAGCCAGCGATCGATGCAGGACCAACCTGCAGCTCAGTCGGTCTGAGACGGAAAAAACTGGGAAAAACCTCCAAGTGAGATTCTCATAACATAGTCCCTGTTAAAACGGCCATTGGGCCATTTGGTGGTGTACCGCATGTTCAGCCACGCCCATTTTGGGGTCTTACAACCCTGTACTTGAGGTAGGTGAGTGCACCTTTGAAAATGGGTTCAAACAGACTTAATGAATTCAACCATCTGACATGGTAGCAAAAACCACGGATCACACATGACAAACACGCCTCAAACAAAATATGGAAAATATATAGTGAGTATAATGACTTTGTACTCGAAAACCATCGAAAACCAATAGATATATGGAAATGATAACCGACACTGGTGGAAATCGAAGGTCAAATAGCTAGAAAACCTTAAAGATGCTAATCACCGGTTCAAACTTGATTCTGAAAGGAGCACTTGTATCCATCGTAGCCCAAAACTACAGTCGTCTCTCCATTGCGCAGAAGTACACAGTCGACACAAAGGCGACCATCCCAGTCAGCCCCACAACGCACTGCTGACGTAGCTGCCAAGCGGTTTCGGCAGATCATCGAACTCCACTTGGGTGATTCTCTTTTGCAGGCGTATCCGAATGAAAAGTTACGAAATTTTACCAACTGGAGTGTCAACCCTTCTAATTACATTCTAAGACATGGCTTGAAAAACAAACTCTGATCATCCCGTCGCCAAGGCGCCAAGGCCTTCGGCCCTTTCACAATTTATCATGTCATCTCGTCCGAAAGTTCAAGACCCTCCGCAAGGAAAAGCCACGCAAACTGCACTGCCAGGTCATCAAACCCGTAGCAGTGCACTGGCACCACTGCCGGCGAAATCAAGCCATCAAACTTGACTTGGAGTACTGCATTCTATTCTATGCATACAGCAAGCCCTCCTATTTTCACAGTTTTCCATCAATCTCCAAGGTCTCAGCCATCGCCACAGGCTCCATCACCATCTTCTACTCCTCCCACGGCAATTTTTTTCGCCATGGAGTAAGCGTGGTACCCGGTCTGGGAAATGCATAGCCCAAGCACACAGATCTCGTTCTCCTTCAATGTACGGAGAACGTATTTGTTGGTGAATCTATTTAATATGTTGTCTAAGATATGGAGGTTTCCTAAAATAGGAGTACCCCCAGTCATCATCCATTTTAGATTGGGATTTTCCATGAAATAAACCATCCAGCTATTTGGGTACCCCCATGACTTAGGAAACCCCCAGATCCCGAGGTGGTTAATCGGTGTTTGTGCCTCATGTCCCTGCCCAGTCATCTACATCATGGATCCGGTGGGATCGGTGGTGAGTTGTGGTGGCTGAAGTTGATATTCCAATATGGGGGTTTCCTAAGTCATGGGGGTACCCAAATTGCTGGATGGTTTATTTCATGGAAAATCCCAATCTAAAATGGATGATGACTGGGGGTACCCCTATTTTAGGAAACCTCCATATTGATTATCAGCCAAAGGCCACATGGGTTTGTCTGAAAATCGGGTACTGTGCCCTAAAATCCTCTGGTTTTGAAAGCATAACATGCTTTCAAAAGGGCAACTAAAATCAATATGGTATCCTGATTTCCATATGTAGAATCCAATTCTCATTTTAGTGGTAAACTAGACTGCTTGATCTTTTTTGGTGTCACTACAATTCCTAAGCTGACCAGTTTCACCATCTTAGGAATGGTCTCACAAACCACCGTGTGATCTCACATCATCTCGATTGTGTATCCACATCATCTGCTGTATACCAGCTGAAGCCACATGTTTAACTTGGATTTGCTTGAGGAACCCAAGGAAGTACAGTAACAACTAAATATTGGATATAGATTCCCCAAGTAGTGGATTTTCGATTGGGAGAATGCCTCCCATCCAGTGGTAGGTAAAACACATCCCCAAAAAGATCAGAGCATCGCCAACGTTGATTCCCAACATCCAGCCGAATCCAGGGAATTTTCATGAATTTTCGGATTCCACCAGCCCCTCCCCGCAAAGGACATGGAGAATGGGAACTCAACCAAGGGAAATTGTGGCATGATGGAAATAGAATTGAAAAATGGGAATAATCATGGGATATAACGAGATATACAGGTTTTTCCAGGGTTCATTCACCCCCAACAACCGGCAGTTAAAAAAAACACATTAAAAAAACACTATGCCTGTTATGAAAGAGCCTATTGACCCGCTATCGTTCGGGGGTTCACCGAACTGGGGGGTTGAACTCCCATGATAGTGCAACTCGCCGAGCAACAGAAGCTATGAGAACACTGGATAGTGGCTGCGTGCACCAGCCAGTCCTGCTTTAAAACGCCATGGGGCTAGTGAACTGGTGATCGTAAACTGGGATAGAACTGGTATTGTTCATGGGTTACAACCTAGTTCCCAACCAGTTACATAACTAATCCCATGGCCCACTCAGCAAAGGTTCTTTGTGAAATGATGTGCATATGATTGCATATGAGTAGGCATCAAGGTTTCACATGACAGTATTGGCATCACACAATCACAGGTACTTTTGGTAGTGCCCCCTAGTTGTATAAGTTGCTTCATGGCTAGAGTTGCAATCACCATAAGTCCTGGTTCACCTCGTTGTACTAGTTTGCAGCATTAATTCCAGTGACTATAGATGTAACTATGTATGTATATTTATAGAATGTTTATATATATATATTATATATATATATACATATGTACAATCATATATATGTTCAATTCTAATCAATTATACAATTATATCCACCAGAAAGCCGAGTTATATTCGTTGTGGTTAGTAACTTAGCTAACACTGGGGCATCAGCCCAGATCCTCCAGGCATGGCTGCCAGGCTGCCAGGCTCTTCAGTTGTCGTGATGGTCTTGGATTTTCATAGAATCGACATGATATGATATGATATGATATGATATGATATGATATGATATGATGATATATTGTCGTAATACCAGAATTCAAAGGGTTGAATTTGAATAAACCAATCATTTTTTCTGATGAATCTTATCTAAGCCCGTAAAGCGACAGCGGTGTCCTTGCACACGCAACAGGCCAGTTCGCTGGAAAGTTCCGAGACTTTCAGGCCCTGGCTGGCCTTCAAAAGGCAGTTACTGGCTGAAACTTGGTGGTTTGTTGTTTCCTTGCAAAAAAGTTGAAGTTATAATGGTTAAATAGGTAAACACATTGGAGCATGTTTAAACCCATCCAATCCCAAAAAGTCTCAAGATCAAAATCTATGGCCCCAATCCACCGAAGCAATGAGAAAACTGTTGTGGATTAATGTTTTGGTGGTTTCAATCCCTCCAGAAATACACGTTGCAAAACGTCATCGCTGAGGATCATCATCCCAGGAACATGGTGCAGTCTTAAGTGCACCATAAATTGACAAACGGATTGGACAGTCTGGTACCCCCAAAAAATCCATGGTTTATCAATGTCTATCATTTTTCCATGGTGACCAAGGAAGGCGACTCGGGCCTGTCGCTTCGCTTCTCTATCCCTTTTGAGCTCCTTGCGTCCGGTTTTTTTTGCGGGGATTGGTGGTTGAAGACAATCTGAAGCACAGTGTGCAACCCCTGAAGTCCTTCGAAATTTGACAGAAACTTAAGAAACATAGGCTGTTTGTAGGTTTGATTCAACTAGTAACATTTGGGTTGCCAAATGTTGTTCACGCTCGGAGATGCTGAATTCCGTCCAGTCTGGGTGGTGAAGATCACTGTTTTTCTAGACCCAGAAACAGCGATGAGGTCCACCAAATACCACGTTCGATGAGGAACTGGGAAAACATGGAAACAGGATGAAACAGGTACCATTTTTTCCCAAGCAACATGCAGTCCAAGGGTGAACCACATGTCAGGAGCATTATTCCCTGAGCAGGTTGCTTTTTCATACATATGATGTGTATAATCTGTCTATATATATATATATATTTATACAATATTAATATAATATATACATGTATATCCTATATGGTGTGTATATACATAATTCACAAGCACTTCCTAACTAACTTCAGTTGAGCAGTGTTCAAAGCCTGCAATGTCATCTCACATGCGAGTTGCTTGTTAGGGATTCCCATGATGGGCGCTGAAAATCCCCCATGACCAGATCGTTTAACCCACCTAAGCAGTCAAACAAGGTTTTGGTCATTGCTCAGTTGGCTCATCACAGTAGGGAAAAATCACCAAATCATACCGTCTAGTAATCAAAGGTGGCTGGCTGGAAAATCCTGTGTAAGTGGATGTTTGTAGCTGGGAAAGTAAAAATGATTAACATGGGTATGCCGGTATTCCTTCTCAGAAATCAATTATGGCATGCTGGAAAAGCCACCATTTTTAGATGTTGTTCCCAGCTATAAACCTCCATTTTTATTGGGGATTTTCCAGCACGCCATGTTACTGGTGGGTAGCTTCTCCAGAACTGGATCTCCTCTTCCAGATCCGCGATGCGCTTCATCTGCATCTGGCGGCTTCCGAAACTCCACGCAACAAAAGACCTATGGGAAACATCTGTACCTCAATCCAAAATATGGAGAGTTCACCAATGATCCCGTAATTCAACCAAAACAAGTAATCATTTGAGCAACAAACATGATGAATTGAACAACGCTAGTGATGATCTAACACATATATATATATATATCATCATATATCATCCCATTTATGTTGAGCTGGTCAGTGTATATCGTCTTGTATAACAAAATGATACCGTTTTTATGAAACTACCCATCCAAGCCTTCCCCAGTACGGGGCACTATAGTCACTATACATTTCCTATCTATATACATATCAAAACAAGGTGGTGCCCCCCAGTGATGTAAGCTGGCTTGCAAACGCCATACAGATCGACATATCTACTGCATCATATTCTATCATAACAATAAATCATCAATAATTTTCAAACCATATCAAAACTATATTCAAAGACAAACTTACTATATACCCTCCAGTGAACCAACATAACTATGGAAAATCACCATGCTATTAATGGGAAAATCCACTATAAATCACCATGTTCAATGGCAAACTGTTAGTTTACCAAAGGGTAGTCCCTGGTGCTGGAATCGCCAACATTTACCTCCCCCCCTCCAGCACCAGATTCGGGCACCTCGCCGGACATGCCGCTGCTCTGCGGCGCCTGCTGAGCCGAAAGCAGGAACTCACCAACTTTAGTGGCACAATACGTTCGTGAACATATGGCTATGGGTCAAAACCCTGGTACTTGGTGAACATCAAAATAGCAATAATAGGTTTTGACACATCCCTATATGCATTTTGAAACATAGAGTGACATCCCATAAAAAAAAAAAAAAACGTCCCATGTAAATCACTTGTCTTGCATTTACACAAACATCCGATCTGGTCGCCGAACCCTGCAGAGACACCAGGGCATTAACTTGGAGAAGCCAAGCACCGGTCGGGATGGAAGGTATAGCAACTATTCAAAGCATCAGATTCATTCGTTCATGTACCCATCTTGTACCACTATTTTTGGATATTGTTGGTGCCAATAGATCCAGTGGTTTGTTAGTTCAATGGATCTATATATATATATATAAATGGTAATAACTGGAAAATCCTCGTGTTGATAGTTTCAATCCCAATGTTGTGCTGGTTCATTTTGGTAAAATCAGCATTTATAACAATATATATATATATATATATATCACAAAATTCCCCAAAGACCGCACGAAATCCATCTTTGTTCTGAACCACCAGGCATTTCTGCTTGGACGTTGACAGAGAAGGCCTCGAAGATGAACTCAAACTCTGGAGGATTGCTGCGCTTGCCGAAGTTCACCACATCGCCAGCGCGCAACGTCCTGAGACGTGCGTGCTGCGTGAGACTCGTTGAGTGCTGAGTCTGTTTACTTCACTCATATTTCAAGGATGGATGTATGGTGATGGTAGTTTGAAGCTACATGGGGATATAAACCAGCAGACCCAACAATAGATTTGATAGTTTTGGTTTCTTATAGATACATCAAACAAATAGGGGTTACATAAAGCAAGAAACACACCGTTCGGGGGCAGCACCTAGTTATAGGCTAACCAATGGATCTATGGTGGATGTGGCCACACCGGGGTGGATTTCTAAAATCAAAGGATTGGTTTTGTAAAGTCGCAGACAGAAACCATGGTGAACCTACCACCTGCTTGGCATCAACAAATTGTCCCTAGGACTTTTGATCCCACTGTAAAAAAAATGTGAGATGTGGTCAACAAGCTCGAGAACAGCAACAAGGAAGACGTATATAGCGAAAATATGTTAGAAACATGAGATACTGACATATACTGATTTCCCCTGACCTCCATTTTCTTTTGGTGATCAATCCAATTTTTCTTATTTTGATTTTTTGGTGGACTGCATCCCGATAATGGTGTTTGGTTTATTCCCAAACTGAAGATCTCAAACTCATCCTGTCAATCAGGTTTGGTTTCGCCACAGTCATACACGCAACTTTTCCAGAAGAAATCTGTGGTTGGTGGAAAGGCAGTGATAGCATTTCAAACAGCACATTATCACTTTCGCAAGGTGATATCCACCTAACACCTAATTTAATCAATGCAAGGTTGACATTATATGTGGATCGTCTGACAACTCATATTGAACACATAAAATACAATGTCCAATATACAAAAACGTCTCATCCCAGCTAATGTTGTTGAGTTCCGTGTTGCTTTTCAGGCGGATATACTGTATGTGTACTTGCATATGAATATGTACGTATGATATATCATCACAATCATCACATATATATATATATATATATACTTGCACTTGTGCATTGTATCTCATATGTATATATATATATATATGTATATATTAAGTATATTCACTCATGTCTGTATCCATTTCCACATATTTAATACTATATGTACACTGTACATATCATAGCACTAAGAAAAAACACAAGTTTCACCCTAGTGACACTATCTTTCACCGGCCGCCTGCCGCAGCTGTGGTCCTGCCATCTTCACCGACCGCCTCGCCGTTCACCGTGACGCCATTCAAGGACTTGCAGTCATGGATTGCCCACTCCTGGCTGAACCATTGGGAAAACCATGGGAAAAGCTGAGTTTTTGGGCCCCAATATGGAGGAATTTCATGGGGACGTTATATGGCAGAAATATGGCGGATATATATACATATATATATATATATGAAATAATGGGATGAACATAACGTTATAAAACATATATCTATATACTGTGTATATATACACAGATAAATAACATCTATAGAAACATGATGAAATCGCATGTGATGGTTGATGAAGATGATTTTATAACGCATATATATAGATGAAACATGATGACATCATGTCAAAATCCAGCGGTTTGTTGTTGGACTGCCACTTCTTCCGCACTTACTTGAATCAAGAAAATACATACAGAAGAAATGTCTACATCCACCTGGAGGTTTCCAAAAAATGGAGGATCCCCAACGGGTTTCAATGCGAGCCGTCATGGTCATCCATGACGACTGGATGACTGGGGTTCCCCACTCCAAGTCCTGGGATACTGGATTCATTGGACGCAGAGCTGCTTGCCAACCTATGATATTATATATGTAATTAGTGACATAAAGAACTCATGCAATTGGTTACACTTAACTAGAATTCAGTGGATTACTGGAACATACTGGAACTGTAAGCCATCTTATATCATATCTATGGTATCTTTTTCCCATCTTCACCCCATCCCAACTGCTCCCCATCACCTGCTGAGGTGTTCCCATCTTCCGCGTCACCAGTCGGGCGTGCTGCCGCGAAATCATCTGCGGAAAGCGACTGGAGTCCATCTGTACATCGCAGCTGGGCATCCTTCCCAGTGAGAGCGCCTCCTGGTGAAACAGAACGGGCACGGAACGGTGGGGCAGCATGGATCATGGCTTTAGAAAACCCATCAAGAAGCTAGTTTAACGCGGAAAAATAGACTTTTTTACCATCGAGTCATGAGAATATCACTTCAAGAATATGGGGAGAGAATCTGATGGGGATATACATAATTAATAGTAACTTTACATAAAAGTTATATTTGTGTATATATCATTATATATCATTGAATACAAACGATTGAAATATAGTCCAAGAAATACTGGTTGGTTAAGAACAGGATTCCCGGTTCATGGATGATGGTAGTACATCATTTCAGATGTATACAGTGGGTACAGTAGTGCGACCCCCGAACTAGTTCTCAATCAACAAGGAATTTGAAGGGTGGAGTTTTGTCAGCAAACGCTCGTAGGGCATGTTACAAGGTGGTGCCCGAGTGAATGCTAGATCAGTTGGTGTATAACTGCAGGTTCACTACAATGTGGGGCCCGCAAGATAGCTAAGTGGGTTTATTACTCCAATAACTATGGTTTATGATACTTATAACTATACTTAATGGGGTTTATGGTAGACATATCGAACTCAACGATTCAAAGCAACATCACACAAAGACGCAGGAGGCCCTCATGCATCGAGCGATATTGCCCAAAAGTTCAACCGTGGCCTGCTGGCTGCGGCCCCAACCACCGGATCTACTAGCAGCCTAGGAGCAACACATGATAATATGTATAGTATAGTATTTAAAGCAATCTGAGTTTCCCAAATGAAACCAGGTGTCTGGTCGCCACTAGTCCGAAGGCACTCTCATCTAGGAGCCTCCGACCTTCTGAGAGAGGAGACCGGGATCGGCGCACAACTCCGGTGCCAAATCGGGCCTCCAGATCAATGAAGAAATCAATGAGTGGTTGTAAGATGACCATTTTGCCTGAGAGCTGCTGTCAGAACTATCAGGAGCTCTTCGGTGGGAGCTGAATCTGACCTTGAAAGCCTCCACTGCGAGCCATTGGGCCTCTCGCTGAGACCAAGCAGACCCTCTGAGGCAGAAGAATCCTTTGACGATATGGTCACACAAGCGCTGAGTGCACAGTTGGACATCGGTCTGACGCTTCCATGGGAATAGAGCCTAAAATAGGGGTACCCCTAAATCATCCATTTTAATAGGGTTTTCCCTTATAAACCATCCATTTTTGGGTACCCCCATTTTAGGAAACCCCCAATTGTGGACTCTCCCTAATATCCCAAAAAAGTTCTCGGGCTGTGGGAAGAGACCCTCGAGATTTGATGGACGAAGACTCAGAAGCCTTGGGTTGTCAACCAACTTATCACCGGGGGGCAGCTGCTTGTATGGAAATGGTACAGGGGTTGAACCAACGATTTATGGAGGATACAACCCACAATACAGGATATGATGGGGCTATTATGGGGATATCAGAATATCATGTGTATATATTATATATATATACACATAATGAATACATATAAATTCATTCTTGATTGGGGTTGTCGAAGTCCACTGGTTAGTCATCATTTTCCCTATTGAAATTGCCTGAACTTGAGATATACACCATCCAAACAAACACCCTCTAGAAAGACTAGAAAGGAAGGGGTGGCAAATGATGAATGGAATGCATCTGTGTATAGTATGTCAGTTCCTTTTCCAGGCCACAATTCTCCAACTGTGAATTGTTTGGTTGGACATGGTTGGACTATGATCCAATGCAAATTGAAACCATATGCACAATCTTAGATACCTTGCACGAAACTGAATTTAAGCAGGTCGATATATCATTTTCTTAAAATTAAAATGTATCTGTATATATATATACATACATATATGTACACTATATACATCATAATCATATTTTGAAATTGTGTTTGTTTAAACCTTTTGTGGCAAGCATGTTGTAAAATACTCACCTACTCAACCCCGGTGTACCCAGGAATCTGGCGATTCGCGCCTTGTTAAAGTAGATCAGCGGGCTCACTTTTGTAGATGGCCGGCAGTCAGCGGAAAGCCTGACCGATCGCAACATGGCAAATTCTGAAGGATTTTTGGACAAGAATGACAAGCATAGCAGATTGAATATGTTGATATAATGTGTAATCATGTGTAATCAATCTAAAGGTGAAACATACAAGTTGGGGATGCTCCAAATCATCCAATATTAGACCATTTCAGTATTGACAACTATGTTTTTTGGGTACCCTTATCTTAGGACAGTTCTACATGTTTTTTGTAAGATTTCCCTGGTATTTGCCATCATTTATGGTGAGGTTGTTTGAGGTCAGTACAGAATATAGATCAGCAAACATGTACTGTGTGTGTCTGAAGCGTTGTGAATGAACCTGCTGTACAATGACGTACTGTTGACCAAAGACTTGTATTCAATGAAATGGTTCTACGGTTCTGATAATCTCGCCTTGCAATACAGGTTGAGAGGCGATTGATAAAGAAAAGCATGGCCGCATGGTAAAATACGGCAATTCACAGACGTGCTTTTGATTTAGTCCGTGTACAACATTCAAAGACAACAAACTTGATTTGCAGAATCACCTGTCAAATCCTACCCAATGTTTCGCTTCACTGTGACAAGAACGTGCATGACATTCTGTTCAAACGTACATAAAGTAATCCAACAAAACCGACTGAAAACACCAAAACGCCGCCCTTGCGATGTGCCATGCTGTTCCACAGGTTTCATCCCTGGGGAGAAATCCCAGGGGGACCATCTCCGGTTCACCATTCTTGTTGATGAGAATTCCTTTCAATTCTATCTTTATTGCCCCTATAAGATTCTGTAAGTCTATATAATTCTATACCTCATCATACCGCAACGTCATGTTTTTTATCTTTGTGGTTGGAGGAATTCGCCCAAAACACTTCACGTCTTCCAAATATTCTTGTTCTTTGGTTCATGTCTCGCACTCTTTCCTGGACGTTCAACCCCAAACCAAAGCTATCTTAAGATTTTACAATTTTGTAGTTTCTATTAATCTTCCGTATTCCCTACCCTCTGGTAAACTAACTAAACTATGGAAAATCACCATCTTTAATAGGTAAATCAACTATAAATGGTCCATTTTCAATGGCAAGCTGTTCGTTTACTGGAGGATAATCTTCCGCAGTCCCTAAATCAATGGATTGGTTAATGGGAAAATTTACAGGAAACCCATGGGATTTTCCCATCAAATATAGGGGTTTCCTGTAACTTTTCCCTTAAACCAATCCAGTGACTTGGGATTAATTCCCAAATCATCCATTTATAGATAGGATTTTCCATTATAAACCATCCATTTTTGGGTACCCCCATCAGTTACTAAAGATGTCTAAGATCCTCCGGTTCCATGGATCCAGACCCCCTCGGTTCAACGGAACACGACTTTCTCAGCTCGCCTCAGGAAAGCGAAGCGCAGGTCAGAGGCAGACAGCGCCTGGGCGGCATCACGAGTGGTGTCATTCATACTACTCTCATCCACCAGGAAACTAACAGATATAGTATATTATATATATATACATAATATAATATATATATATATACATATAATAATAATAATAATAATAATAATAATAATATATTTATCATATGTCTATATATATATATATATTCAGATATATATACATATAGAATTATGGAAAATCCGTGAGAATCGTGGAAAACCAATGTTTGTCGATGATGTCCTTAAGGAAACCAATGGATTTGCATGGCACACACCTTGAAACATCTTGAAACGTCGACCTTCCAACCTGCCTCTGCTTCTGGGCGGCTCGAGCCGCCGTCAGTTTCCTTCTGCGCTTCCTTCTGCGCGGAGCTGGGCGGCTCTTTTGGTGCCACCGGCCCTGAGCCGCAACTCAAGTTCCCTTTAAAGGACTGCATTGGTTTATAATAATCCCCAAACAAATGCCGAAAAGTGTTTTAAGAATGGTATGTATATATAGATGATATTTACTTCAATATTTACAGGCTTTCAACTTTTCAGCATCTATTATGGGCTGAGAAACTCTACGGTACCATGGTTTTGATCGCCCGATTGGTGATCTCCTGGGAGCGGGGAAATCATTGGATCTTGGGGCTATCCTATTGGCAAATCCATATATCATGTGGCTGGCTTGGACCCCAGCTTGAATGGCAACATCATCAAAAACCTGGAGATTCTTTGGATGTAGGGTTGGCACCGTGATGACCCGGACCCCCCCATGTAGTTGGCCCTTTACCTCGCAGACGCTTCCAAAAAACACCTTGAGGGATTCGAGCGGGGGGATGATTCCTCCAATCTTAACCCTCCAGATCTCACTGGTTCCACGCCGCTGGTTCCCATCCCAAAGAGAGCACAAAAATCCACTGGTTTCATCATGAAACTCATCCCATTTACCATAGATATCCATAGACAACACCTCCAGATGTTAGATCAACACCGAGGTTTTTTGGTGGTTTCTTAGCTGCTCGTCCTGGGCAGGCATACATGACGGTTTTGAACATTCATGGAAAAATCATGAGGAACTTCATGTGGATGGAAAAGACCACAGCTTGTATATGTATGTGTATATATATTTTACATATATTATATTATATTACTATATATAGATACTTCAACCATCTACTTCGTTCATTGTCCCAATGAATCAGCATCGAAAGTTCGTGGCTTTCCGGGCCCAATTTTCCCAGCCATGGCTGCCGCTGGCGCTGGCGCCTGGCGCTACAGCTTCACTCGATAGGCTTTCATGGCTTCCTCGCGGCGCACGTCCTGCACAGGCACAGGCGACAAAGTTTCAGGCGGTTTTAACCGCAGATTTGAGTCCTTCAAAAGGGTTTTCGTTGATGTACCCTCTGGATCCCTCTGGTAAACTAACATAACTATGGAAAATCACCATTTTCAATAGGTAAATCAACTATAAATGGACCATTTTCAATAGCTATGTTAAATTACCAGAGGGTATATTTAACATTATTTAACATCCAATTTTTGGCATGGTGCCTAACATGACCCCCAAACTGGCTGGCTGCGTTGCAATGCAGTTTCACAGGTGGGTGGCTGAAGATCAGATTCGAATCCTTGTCTGATGGCATTTTCATGTATACTGCGGTCAGATTGTTATTGACACCTCCATCATACTGCCAGGATTCTTAGATCTTAATCACTGTAGGGACCATCTACTAGTCTTCAGTATCCGCGATTAGTCGAACCAAATCTTTTGACGAACATGGGGAGGTCGAATGGGGAGAATATGTTTGGATCATCCAAAAAAAATGAGACTCAGTGACATTCACTATACACAAACAACATAAACTCAGACTCACAGATTTATGTCAAACAAGTTGTTGTCACCCCCCATGACAGAATCCTGGGATTCAAACCTCCAAGGGATGATTTTCCCCAGAACCCACCCTTGGGATCACCAATCTGAGCCAAAAGGAATTCCCAGACATGGGATCTTCGAATGATTTTCATGGCCCCTGGCCGAACTTTGAATCCCATCAGGAGAAGCAAATGGTCCGAATCATCCAAATTTTATTGTGTCCAAGATGGTACTTTCCATCCACATCGTTGAAACAAATCTCAGATTCTAACCTCCCCTCCCCGTGCCCACACATCATTTCTGGCAGTTCATCCACATTTGTTATTGATTCAATTATGAAATTCCTTGATTCATTGACAACTACTAGTGTTCTGTTTAAATGTTCAGCTCCCCTTTCGTTGATTCTCGTCTTGAAACTAACTCCTGTGTTTTCCTGGTGATCCTTTCCCATACCATCCACCATCCAAGCATCCGCATCCTGTCTGCGGCGACGCGGCCGGCCGTTTGGCCTTAACCTTCGCAGCAGACTCCGAGGATTTGCGCCGCTTGGGCGTGGCCGGCGTGGGTTTTTTGACGCGCGCGGTTCCCATGGCGACACATCTTGGGCCAACCCCTGACCCCGCAGCTAGAGCCCAAGGAGCCACAAAATGAGGATACTGCCGGAGGTAAAAGGTAGGTGTATGTGTACATATATACAACATATATATATATATAAGTACTACATATATATTTGTATATATATATATATATATAAATATATATAAATATATATATATATATAAATATATATATATATAAATATATGTACAATATATATGTACAATATCTGTGTGTAAATATATGTACATAGATGCAAACAAATTTCTTTTGTTCCACTTGTGAATGTTTCGCAACCCGCAGTTCCGGGGCTCCATTGCTGGCGCCATGAAGGTATGCCAAGAGGTGACTCAAACTGATGGGGGTACCCAAAAATGGATGGTTTACAATGGAAAATCCGATCTTGAAATGGATGATTTGGGGGTATCCCTATTTTAGGAAACCTCCATATATGGTTTAAGGGAAATTTGGAACGCCAGAAACCCCAATCAATTTGATGGGAAAATCCCATGGGTTTCCGGTTAAAATTGTCCCATTCACCAATCCATTGAATATAGACTCGTGTTTGATATAGTCTTTGGCTTTGAGAACACCAATGTTTAGTCGCACTGTTGGATTGGAAGGACCTGGTAGGGCCTTTCACCATATTCGCCCTAGAAGAAAAAAGAACAATTACTTTAGAAAATATTGGAAGCATGTCGTACCGTGTGACTTCCCAAGGCCTTGAGACCCTCAAACAACCTTATAGCTCTTTTTTACTGATGTGTACAGCGAAATTATTGTACTTTTGCCAATCTTTGCACTGTGCCGTGCCCCCCTCAATTACAAGTTGGTTTACAATTTATAACCGTACTTATATCTACCAGAAACCATACTTAACCCAGTGAGCTAAATTTAACTTGCCTATCGTTTGATGACACCGTGGGCACCTGTTTTCACATCGGATCATCCGAACCACATGTCTCTCGATTGATCCGCCTACCGTTAACGATAAACTGGGCCGCATCTTCCGTTGCCAACGGCAACGAACCATGCCAAAAATGAATGGCTCGTCAAATGGGATTATCCAGGTATGATGACTGAAAACGAACGTGTATGTATATATATATATATATATTATACAACCACCAATTCACCAAATCTAACCGATCCTTGCTTTGGTGACTAATGGATATTAATGGTGTCATCATTATCCACTGCTAAGTCCCCTGAGAGACGGTCGCAACCAAATGGTCGCAACGCAGGCCATCATGGATGGCAAAAAAACATGGCGACCATCGGGAAAGGCTTATGCTTTCTCAGCCTTGTCGTTTACGACCACCTCAACATGCGGGTGGGAAAAAGTCATGCGATACATCTCCGAACCTTGAATGTGCCACATTCAAAATATGATCTAAACTTCTAAACATGTCAAAATGGTCATCCATGCCATAATGGGAATCCTTGCATTAGCCATTGTGAATCCCTGTTAATGGATTGCATTTGGGGTCTTAAAATGCAGTATATTGTACGAGAGCAAACACAATAGATGTTTGATCCTTTGGCATGTTGCCATCTTTCGTGGATTTGAGTATCTGTCGCATTGACCTTGGTAATCTAGAATCCAACAGTTCAACCCCTGATTGTACCAAACACATAATGATCCCTTCAGTCTATGTAAGATGTTGTTGTCTTACGGCAACCCTGAGATTTCAGAGAAATGGACGAGATCATCCATAGAAAAAAAGCACTGTTGGTACAGCTCAATTGTATTTAATATGATGTTATCATCAAAGAATGGGACTTGCGGTTGCTTTATGGCAGGTAAAAGGCTTTATTTCACTAAGCAAATGGATAGATCTATGGTGGACCGATCTGCAGTTGGATTCATGCTTCCCTCAGGTCTAGAAATGTCAGGGAATCTCAACCGTGCCATCATGTGAAACATTAGCCAATTATGTTTGGTGATTCCATATAAACAAAACAGTATAGTGAATAATGCGGTTGCTATCTGCCATTGTTACACTTATCAATCTCGTTGTTTTCAAATACGAGTACATCTATCATTCTACTTTTGATTAGTGCATGATATGCGTAAACACACATATACATTGTTTATAATTATATATCTATATAATATATATTCATATATGTGTATTATATTAGATTGAACCTGTACAACTATAATCATCTATACGATTCTGTGTGCATCGTAATGGTTGGACATGGGCTTCCAGCTTGATCACTTCTTTCGAATGTTCGGGACTCCGACGGGAGAACTCAAAGGAGTCGTTGTCCTATCAGCGCTGGGTTGAGTCCTGACCTGCAGGGACCTCCAGGGACGTCCCCCTACGATAACTATGGGAAAAAAGGTAGATACAAACCCAAAGATCTCTATTGGATGCACCCACAAATGGTAAATGGCCCCAATTTTGATTGCTTGCTGTTCCCAAGTGACATATTTGTAGGCGATGGACTCCAAGGACTGGGATGGTCAAATACTCAAGAGCTCAAATTCCAAAATGGCAACCATGGGGAAATAAATGAACATCAGCATAGCCATGTTGCATTTCTTTGGATTCCAGTCAACCCACATGCAGTGCTTGAGCCCCCCCTCCCGATCTTGTCGTATAATTGGACTCACCATCCCACTAGGCGCGGAAAACACCATGAAAACATCGATTGCAAATATGTTATGAGGATGAAATACCAGCAATTGCAAGCATACATTCTATTCAATTATCCTGGAGATTCAAAATCCTGGAAAAATCCGTGCGTTCTCGGTGTTTACCTGCTTTTCTCTGAAAACGACGGATTCTGACGTCAAACACCTGAAACTCCTAAAACTCATTGTTTTTGGAAAGGCAATTGGATGNGGTTGTGGTGAGCAAAGTGAAAGCTGCCCACGAAAACGCTGGAAATTACCCGCAAAAAACCCGCAAATTTCCGCAAAACTCCCGCAAATATGCGCAAAAGCCCGCAAATCCCAAAATGACGGAGAGCTAACATTTTCAGATTCTCAGGGTTTGGGGATGGCTCCACTTGGCAGTGTCCCGCTGTGAAATGANCCCGCAAATCCCAAAATGACGGAGAGCTAACATTTTCAGATTCTCAGGGTTTGGGGATGGCTCCACTTGGCAGTGTCCCGCTGTGAAATGACATGAAACACCTGGAACTCCTAAAATTACTGGAAAGCGGAAACGCCTGAAATTTTCCAGGAGAATGAATCTCCAGGATACAATAATTATAATTATACACATAGAATTCATAGAATATGTATGGGCCAAGATGATCAACCGGTCAAATGGATAGTTACTATATGTTACTATACTAAAAGTCACCACAATTCTGGGACCATTTGTTGGACTAACATTGGTACCGCCCAATTCCACTTGACCCTCCGACGGAGCACTCAGAGGACCCCTGCAATCTTCGAGTCTTGCGGAGCACAGGGGCGCCTGTCCGCACTGGGCCGGGTTCGCTAGTGATCCAAGACGAAACCCACAATGTGAGGCCCCTAGCTAAGTTGACGCAAGCAACTTGGTTAACTGTTGGGTTTATAAGGAGTATAACTATATTTAATTCGGTTGTAAATCAACTTCTAACTCTGGGGATTTTGTTGTCTATCTTATCTTAGTGGGGATGGACTCTCTTAATAACTGTCCCATCTTGGGATTTAAAAAAACATGAAAATACACAATGATATACTATGATGATGATTAATAATTGACTAGACATCAAATTGAATAAATAAACCATGGGAAATCACTTGAAATGTCTGTCCATGTTTTTTCCCATCTTCTTGGGGATGGCCTTTGAACTCACATAACTCACCAAGACCTTTCTACAGCCGGACCCCCGCTCGGCCTGTAGCTGCCACGTTGGGAGATGGTGGTGCATTGAAGGGAGTCTCTGGAGCAACTTGAACCTCGCACTTTCGCAAGGCAAAGCGAAGTTGGACTGAGTAATTAGGTAACCATGAATATATATATATATGGGGGTGTGGATACAATGAGACAATAAAGTATGCCTCATCCTCCGTGCTTGGATGGATATACCAGGCAATTGCGAAGTTTACCTAATTCACTGATGGATATTTCATATCATCATTATCATTGAGCTACTACCCACTTTGTAATTGAGATGCACATCCAACTAGGACATTGGGATCTGATAATTGATGTGCCGCGTTTTGAGCATTGATGCGGCAAGTGATGTGGATGAAACGCTCAGTAATGTTGGGATACTCGGGAAATCTAGGATTTACACCTGTCATTGATGTGGGCAATCTATTCAAAACTACAGTGATGGAACTGATGATTTAGATCAAATCCTCCTGGTGGCTGGGGCATGAGGTGTTCATAAAACAAACTGGCAGAATCAGAAACACCATAAATCACTGATTCTTCAAACGGACAAACATCAAAAAACATGTTTAAAAAACATGTTTTTTTGAGTTTGCGCAGATTGTGCCTGGAACTTGTACATACAAACATCTCAACAACCCTTGGCCTATGATGTCTGTGGACTCTTGTTTTTATGCCGGGAGGAACCGGCTTGAGATGTTGAGACAAACAACACAGTGCGAAAGCCATGGAAAGAATAACCTCTGGTAATTTAATACGTTGCTATATGGAACAGGGCCATTTATAGCTCATTTACCTATTAAACATCACGGTGTTCTGTAGCTACTAGTATATGTTAAATTACGAGAGGGTACGTTGCCGTATCAACCACATTGTTTTTGTACACAACGCATGCCATGGCTACAAAACACTGATGCAAGTTGTGCCTGAATTGTTGGGCCGTACCACCTGTAAAATTGAACTGCGAACCTGTCAAACCGTGATTTGTTTCCGATTTTCTGTCGCCACTTCGCACACATCACGCAATTGTTACCACAACGTTCAAAAGCTTCACAGAACTTCTCTGGACGAATTTGAAACACCAATCTGAAAGTCGAGATATTGAGGGATTCTCATAGATGTTTCATAGAGATTTTCATAGATGTTCGAGATTTTCGAGATAAAGTCTTTCTTTTCAACCCGCGACTTCCCTGAGCTTCAGGCTGCACCGTTGGCTGCGCGCTCCAATAAAAAGTTCGCAGCCAACCTGGCATCACATCCAGCTTGAAAGAACAACCTTCCTGGGGAGCTGTGAAAAACAGCTAACCAAAAAAAAGGGTCCGGAATTGTTTTGTTTTTTTTTTCCGTGTTCTTTAATTTATTTCCTGTTCTGTCCATTTTCCTTGCTATTTGCAGGATTTTGGAGCTGGAAGCTGCCATTTCAGCCTTATTTGCAGCATTTTTGAGTTCGAACCTCTCATTTTCCATAGTATTTGCAACATTTTGGTGCTCGAACTGTTCATGTAACATGATAGTTTGCAACTAGGGTTCATTTAGGGTTGGTTTTATGGTTTATTCAGGCATGGTTTCAGATCTATTTAGGGTTGGTTTAGGACCTACTTTAGGGTTGGTTTAAGGGTTTATCTAGGCTTGGTTTCAGATCAATTTAGGGTTGGTTTGAGGTTGGTTTAGCGCTGGTTTAGGATCTATTTAGGATTGGTTTTAGGGTTTGTTTAAGCTTGGCTTAAGATAAATTTAGGGTTGGTTTAGCATCTATTTAGGGTGGGTTTAAGATCTATTTGGGGTTGGTTTAAGGGTTTATTTACGCTTGGCTTAAGATGTATTTAGGGTTTGTTTAGGACTAGGATCTATTTAGGGTTGTTTTTTCTGGTTTATTTAGGCATGGTTTCAGATCTATTTAGGGTTGGTTTAAGGGTCTATCTAGTCTTGGTTTCAGATCTATTTAAAGTTGGTTTGAGGTTTGTTTAGGGTTGGTTTAGGATTCATTTAGGGTTGGTTTTAGGGTTTAGGCTTGGCTTAAGATCCATTTAGGGTTGGTTTAGGATCCTTTTTTGGGTTGGTTTAAGGGTTTATCATGGTTTATCTGGGTTTGGTTTAAGATCTGTTTAGGGTTGGTTTTATGGTTTATCCAGGCATGGTTTAAGATCTACTTAGGGTTTGGTTTAGGGTTTATCTAGGGTTAATTTCAGATTTGTTTAGGTTTGTTTAGGGTTTATATACTTAGAGTTGCTTTATTTTTCTGGAAGGTTGGTTTGGGGTTAATGGGTTATTTAGGGTTTATGTGGGGCTGGTTTAGGGTTTATTGACATGTTTCTTAGGGATTATTTCTGCGAAACAAAAAAAAGCAGGGAAATGCAGAGAAGCAGCAAAGCACAGAAGCAAAGAAGCAGGTCAAATCAGAAAAGCAGGGAAAAGCGGAGAAGCAAAGAGGCAAAGAAGCAGAAAAGCAAAGAAGCAGAAAAGCAGAAAAGCAGAAAAGCAAAGAAGCAGAAAAGCGAAGAAGCAGGGAAAAGCGAAGAAGCTGGGAAAAGCAGAGAAGCTGGGAAGCTGGGAATCAGAAATTAAAAAAAATGCCAAAATGGAGAAAAACACAAACCTAAATAAATAGCCCTTCAATAAAAACATAGATTTCTAGGAGATTCACCAGTCGAATCACCCAAGACATGAGGAACTCGAATCATTAACTCTGCCATTGCGTTTTTGTTGAGAACCAAGTACGAGCAACTGACCAACTGCGGATTTTTCTGAGGCCAGCCTGAAACCAACTGCAAGCCTGCTGTCGAACCCAGGCAAAGATATGAACAAATACCCTCTGGTAAACTAACATAGCTAATGAAAATGGCCATAGAAATTGTGGATTTTCCCATGAAAAATGGTGATTTTCCATAGTTATGTTAGGCAATACCATCTTGCCAGCTCGGAACGTATATAGATGGTGACCTCCAATGTCCTGAAGCTCTTTGCCCACGCATCTAACATGCGAGGATCACCAAAATTTTTAGGGCCTTCGTCCATATCCACAATCTTTTGCTGCTTAACAACAAGATTTTCAGAAGGTCAGGGGCTAGCAAAAACCAAACGTTTCAAATTAATTGCCTGATAAATCTATATCCTCTTGCTGCTTCACAGCATGCTTTATTGGCAAAATCCAAATTTTCTGATGCAGGCATCTCCCATGTTTACAGCCTCAACATATATCAAAAAAAACGCAGGGCCAAGTCCGGCTATCTTGTTGGTCAATAGCCTCAGCTAACGATAATCATCACCATAAACCCTAGTCATATTGGCCATACAACAATTTTTGGCCAACGAACTGGACACGAACATCCGTTTTTCAGTGGTTGAATCGGTAGCCTTTTTTGGCGCTACAGGACTAGACCATCCAACGTGGGGCGGAAAAAATCGGCCAGCAACACGCTTCCAAATCCTTGTTACGTTGGGCCAGCTCCTGGTTCCTGGGCCGGGGGGATCAGTCCTGTCTTCGGTGAAGAGGTGGCATTTGAAACTGGGTCAGAATTGGATGCTGAACAGAAATGGCTTGACTCTTGACTCATCAATTTTATGGATTGTTGATGTTTCATATGATTGTTTGATCAACAGACATCGTAATCATGGGATAAGACTCAACAAGAATTATAGTTGACCCCTAAAATCAAACTACCTCATATCAAACTGCATGGGTCAAACAAAAACACGTCGCAATCAAAACCGCTACACCAACACCCCGTTCACCTGTGTCAACCCCAATACCCCGCGGCAAACAGCCTCAATTGATTAATTACCATCCTCGCAACTAGCATTGGTATAGACCCTGTGAACTACTGGGATAGAAGATCAGTTTCAACTCAAAATTCGCCATCTTCAGGGTCGACCATGGGTCAAACTGTTATCAAAGGCTATAAATTGGAGGTACCTACCACTATATAAGGCCTATGTAAGGGCTATCGCAAGGGGATAAGCCCCAAAAAATGGGGCTCTAAATGATACAGGGTACCTTCATTTTAGGGGCCTGAAATTATCATTGATTTCAATTTAATCAGGGCAGATCCTAAACGCTTGGTATGTTGGATTGTCAGATAAGCGGGCCCCGAAGAAAATGAGAAATGATAGATGTTAAACTTTCATAAACTTTCATCCACCTCATCATGATCAACTAATAATTAACCAACCATCAAGTATTAAACCCGTCATTTCATGTTCATCTAATGATAATTGATGTTAATTGTTGACTGTAAGTGATATATGATTTACTTATCATCAGCGAATACATTAAGATATACGACAATCGTTGATCATCATAAAGCACTTGATTAGAATATCTAGGATCGCATCATTGGGTGCTTGACCATACATATATATATATATACCTATTCTATAATGACTTATATACATATAACATACATATATATATATATATACATTTGCTGATGATGATATTCAGATATAATCTATATTCGTTATTAACACATCTACAATCTACAAATGACTATATATCTGATACATGAAATGATTTATCTATACAATGATAATCAAAACAAAAATACTAATCATTGGCCGTTTATCTTAAAGAAATATTCAATGCGTCGGGAATCAAAACTATATTCAATATTCTTAACTTATTTGAGAATATGAATGATATAATAGCCATTCAATATATAGATAAATCATATATCTGATGAATAAATCTAGGTAATGTATTACAAAATCAAATATAATGTCATTATATTCATGAAAGAATTATCCCGTCATTTTCTGCTTCCCACGTCATCTTCGCCTCCGCCGCAGCTCGGCGAGTTCCGCCCGCAACTGCGCGCTTTCGCCGGTGTCTTCCTGGGACGTGTTTTCAACACGTCGTGGTGAGTTTCACCGCGGAGTTGCGGGGACAAAAAACCTAGTTTTTGGCTAACAAAAACATGAAACATGTGAGTGGTGCATCAACAATCAAGGATCTAAATTTTATGCATAAAGTATGGGTTTTGGAATGCAAATCATGAGAATGATATACAGGAACATAACTTGGTATAATATAGCACAATATATCACAATATATTTGTGTGCTTCTTCTATTAATTTGTTGTGTTTTTTTCTCCACAAAATCAATGAAGCGGTGGTTTTCCCCATGTAATTTTGATTAAAGAACATCTCGTCAAATTCCATCTGCATTATAACAAGATAAAACAAAGAAGGAGTTTCATGGATTTGGTCATGAATTTTCAACGTACAGTACATCATCCAAAAACATATCGGGGGTTGACTGGCTTTGATGAGCAACTCGAGGATTTAATTGATATGGGGATGATCCCTGCAAGTGATTTCCATTGTGTTTTGCGATGTGATGTTCATGTCACCTACACCAGCAACTGGTGTCAATTTTCATGGTCAATCTTGCATACCCTGCAGGTCACAATCCCCCTTTAAAGGCCCCTTCATCGGTCGATTTGAAGATGCCCATGTTAGTTGCTCCGTTGTTAATTGCAGTCTGATGTCGTTTTGAAAAAAATAGATCGCTACGCTTCTTTTGGTATGTACCTAACTTACCGTCAAATATGTACAGATACCAATGAAAGAAGCATTTCATGCAATGTGTCTGTATATATAATATATATGTACATAATATGTATATATATATAGAACTTACACGTGTTTTTCACGTGGAGCGACACCTCTTTCTATCAAGCAACCAAGGGGAAAAGGACCTCCGTGGCTCAAATCCCTGCTATTGATTGTTATTATTACACACCAAAAACATATTCCGTAGAAGCATTTACAAGCAATAACATCCATAATCCAATACGATCCCATATATCAGCAGTTGTGATAATATATGGTTAGTGTTGGCAAAAACCATATGAAACAAAGCACTTATCGAAGGAACGCCCCCAGCTAGATATGGCTTATAGCACATGCTTTTCCCATCAGCAACCAGCAGGATTTGTTTATCTAAGTCGGTCTATGACCCCACCAAACTACAATTTTATCCACCATAATTTCATTCGTTAGCCTAATAACACACATACAGAAATTACATCATTGACATTTAGCAAAGTTGAGCTATTTAATAGCTCAACTTTGCTAAATGTCAATGATGTAATTTCTGTATGTGTGTTGCTATAAAATCCAAGTGTTCCTTTATAAAATCAACGGCTAAATTCCACCAACAAAAAATAACAACTACAAATCTAATTCCGCCTAGTTCATTGCAGCAACTTACCAGTATCATAAATCAATATAAATCAATATAATCAATATAATCAATATAAATCAATATAAATCAATATAAATCAATATAAATCAATAAAATCAATATAAATCAATATAAATCAATATAAATCAATATAAATCAATATAAATCAATATAAATCAATATAAATCAATATAAATCAATATAAATCATACATCAACTAATCATCAACTCCAGGTTCATGCTTGTTGGTCACATCCTCAACGATCCAAAAAACGGCTGGTTACGTCCCCCCAGCCGCTGCGCGGCCTCATAGGTGATGGCCAAGAAGGCGCGTTGCTGCGCGTCCTAGAGATGGGCATCAGAGATGGGTCGAGTTACGGTCGAGTTACGGAGATGTCGAGATGGGAACATGTTCGGAACATGTCATAGTCATGTCATAGATTAGGTCTATAGATTGGATTCTGATTGGATTCTGATTGGATTCTGATGTATATAATCTCTGTATATAATCTCTGTATATATACGTCCATTTCAATCTGTTTTATTCTGCAAACGACTCTTTTTAAGTATTGGATTAATTGGATTTGACTGTTCTCTGTAGCAAACGAATAACATATAGAAACTCAGCCAGCTTTACGCAGTAGTGGGTCTGCAACCCTACACCCACAATGGGTCCATGTTTGTTTCACCTTGAAGCATCTTGAAGTCCTGGTGCTTGCAAAATCAAGTAGAAGCAGGATGACAATCCCGATGAAGGTACAAGAATCCTCATAATCATGTCCTTATAATCCTCATAATCCTTAGTTATTATAGATGAAGAGTCTGTTTATGTACATAACTGTTTGCTTTGGTATAGATGGCCCATAGAAACACATGATTATGAGATTTTCATTTGAAAAATGATGAATTTTGATAGCTATCTCAAACAACCAGAGGGTAGCAAATGAAATATTCCAACTTTCTGTGAGGTGAGGACAATCAGATACTAATTAATCATCAACCTTGCTGGAAAGGGATCATTCAAGTGATCAATTTGCAGGAAAATTTTCCTGTGAATCAAGTGACCTCAAAAACCTATCTTTTAACACTCGGATTACAACGCTTGTTTGATGCGGATTCCCGCGATGGACTATGATAATCTCCTATATATATATCATTACATTATCATACATTATCTATGTATATATATATATACATATCGGGAAGTATACGCAATCATCAACCAACTGGTTTTCTGTGTTCAAGCGCAAGTGAATGGGAGGTCCGAAATCATTTCACACTGCTTTTTGGTTGATTGTTGCTTGCATTCCCATCATCCCCTGGATTGCCCAGCCATTGTTCTGAATATTTCACCGTGAGATCCTACACCTGAGTCCGTTTGTCATGAAGTTTATCTGGGTCTGTCTGAATCGGGCCCCCACATTTTGATAGTTTCATGCTTCAGAACCTCCATGTTCCGGCGCGGCCATAGGTTGCCTTTGAAAAAATGGTGTGATTTGCTGGTTGCCAGGACTTGTTTCCTAAAATAGGGGTACCCCCAAATCATCCATTTATAGATGGATTTTCCATTATAAACCATCCATTTTTGGGTACCACCATTTTAGGAAACCCCCATGTATTTCATGACTAGATTTCATGTTGTAAAGCCCCCCTGTCATTCTGGAATTCTAGAGTCATCTCGAGTCCCTCTGGCATGCATCTTGACCCAAAAACTGATAATTACTGAAACTTCCGGTGGCCAATATTTTTTCTAAGGGCCTCTCTAAACTACACAGGTCCCCAAATAGAAGAAATCATGAGGTTCTAGTTTAAACATATTTTAAATTGTAAGAATAAAAAAAAATAGAGCAAAAAACAAGAATACATAACATCATATCAAAATACAATCATTGTACACCTCAAAAACATCTATATAATCCATAATATTCCATATATAATATGGACCCCCCAGTTCTGTTTGTTGGTGCAGATTCATGAAGACGAGTTGCTGTATCAGAAAGCATAGTTCTTGGAGTTGCATTTCGTTTTGGGGGCCCCACATTGTATTACATATTGCAACACATAGAAAAGGGCTTTTGAGGATGTCATTGATATTTTTGCACTTCATGTTTTCAGTTTTCGCACTGTTCTATCATATTTTGGAATTGTTATATACATACATACATACATACATACATACATACATACATACATACATACATACATACATACATACATACATACATACATACATACATACATACA
>BGPT01001956.1:1744-23748 GCA_003297045.1 Symbiodinium sp. clade C Y103 | reverse complement strand
CAGCAACGACGTTGACACAGCAGTCCCAAAAGAGAGCCCAGTTTTTGGCAGGATTCCGGCCTCGCGCACATGGGCCCTCGTAATATATATATATATATGACATGCTTCAAATCATAAATTATAAACCTCCGACAAACACTGGCAAACGTTCGTCTCACTATGTCTGATTCGATTCTTGTGTGAGCACGACCTATCCTAGTCGGAAGCGCCTGTTGACATGTGTAGCGGCAGTGTAGCAGCATTGTCATTGACCACAGTCTATGCGGACATGTTTGACCAGTGTGACTCATTCTTGGACATGTTCTCTCACCGCGTCCGCACGGTGGTGAGGACCAGGCTCGAAACATGTGAAACAAGGTTGTTGCTTCAACGCCATGGATGGGTCCCTCATGGATCCTACAGCACAGGATGACTGTAATCCGTGGAAAATACATACACAATGACAACCCAAGAAAACAAGATTTCTCAATTCAGGCCTTGGAGAGCTTCGGAAAAAATCGGGATTGTTGAGGTGGTAGTTGTGTAAACCCCGTTTCAGACCATCATAAAACCACAAGCAAGCCATCATTCAACCCTCACAACGCGTTGGAGCACGTCAGGTCCGAAAGTGACGTCGTCTGGGTCAAATGCCAAGGAACACTCAACAAGCTTCCCGATGTTGAGTCCAGCACTTGCGAGTGAACGCAGAGTTCGGACGGTTTCCTTCAAAGGCCAAGAGCTCGACACTCGGGCAGCAACGTCCTGCATGTTGCGTAGGTAATTAACTCCATTGAGAGTCAAATACGCTAGCGTCTCGTGTTCAATGATCGGCTCAGATTCGACCCTGTGCCCCATTTTGAGCACTTTCAAAAGCTGCAGCCCTAATTAGTTGCAAAAACAAGGAGTACCTGAATCATGTGGACATCAGTGAACATTCCACATGTTCAAGTTCCAAATACATTGCATACCTTATCCCTTTCAACCACATGAATGCACAACTCTTGACTTCAGTCAAGGATCAACAACCTTACTAACTTTGACTATCTTCCCACGGATTCTTTGGCATTTACTTACAAATTGCGGGTATTACTGTACTTTACATGTCATATCATGTCATATCCATTTACGTGTAAAATTGTAGAAAAGAAAGTTGTGTTACGTAACAATCACTTGGAGGTTTCTTAAAATGGGGGGTACCCCCAAATCATCCATTTCTACATGGATTTTCCATTCCAAATCATCCAGCTATTGGGGATTTCTCCCATGACTATGGAACCCTCCATTGAAGTATCCAGCACTTGCTTGGCTCCAGCATTTACTCCAACAATGACCCAGTTAAGTAAAAAAAACATGAATACCCAGCAAGCTTCAGCATCAATATGAAAAAGCATCAACCATTCTTTATCACATGGGGATGTCTGAAAATAGGGTACCTCTAAATCCATTGCTTCATCACCATTTTTCCCCATTAAATGGCGAACTAATTGGGGGTATCCCCCTATTGTAAGACAGAGCCACATGAATAATCCAAAGACCAGGCTATGTTTCACCTCAGTTGCGATCCCGAGACTCCGACCCGATTGTAGGCCCATTGGGTCTGGGAGACTGCCTGGGAGCAAAGCTGCAGATGGTAGCGCCCAAATTCGTGATCCCTAGGGATGTGTTGATGTGTATATGTATGATTATGTATGTGTAGAAATAATGCGTACGTATAAATATATACATATATTGTATATCATACGCATATACGTATCTTGAATATTGTTGGATCATTTTGAATAGATGCTGGGCATTAGCTGAGGTATCTACCACCTGTTGACCTGATACATCCCTGGAACATCTACCGTAACGACCTGGTTGGCCACCGTAGTCTTCGAAGACTTCATGACTTTTTCAAATCATTACTGGCCCCAACAAAAGACATATTTAAAAAATAGGGCACTTAAGGTTTCTTCACCCCATCCACCTTGATAAGTCCTTGGGCTTTATTGGAGTGGCCATACAGGGCCACTGTATCCATCTAGACGACAAAAAAAATGAGTCCTAAACCTTCTTGGCCATTTACGGTTATAACCCAGGTACTAAACAGTTAACTAATACCCCTGGCCCATCGAAGTAGCGGATTCCAGGCCTGGTTTTTCTCGTAGGTGCTGTTCATCACTGCAATCAGCAGATTGACCAAGAGCCTTGGATCAGCGATTCTGAGGATATTGACCAAAGAAACTGGAAAGATTCACAATGAGGCACATGGACAATATATACATATATGAACCACGCACATTGCACGTTGCATGACCAGTTCGAATACATAGAATCCATGGAAGTTCGACAAATAGTTCGACAGTTCTCGGTGGTTTTCTGTGGATCCAATAAAGGCGTGGACTTCAGCGAAAATCAGAAGGGTTTATCTACAAAGTGGGGCTTTGCAGTGGTGGCTCAGTTGGTTTATAAACCCCATGAATACTATATAATTTATACAGTTTGTTGTAAGTTATAAGATGTTATAAGTATCATAAACATTCATAAACCATAGTTATCATAGTTAGCGGAATTGTAAACCAACTTAGCTATCATTTGGGGGCCCCACTGTGTGCACTACTTTGTGGTTCACCCTGAAGGGTCAACTGGTCACTGCTCCGTGTGAACCCCGATTGGCTGAGCACGCTGCACATTGCAAACCAGCGCCAAGGTGTAGACTAAGACCACTGCAACAAACCTCCGCAGTAAGGGCGATAACATAACTCTGAAACCAATCCATGAACTGCAAAACGGAACCCCAAAGGAGAAGTAAGCTGACTTACATCTGATCTGATATGATTGGGGTTTATGATTAATATAACATCTATACATGTGTAGATAATGTCCTATACATATGAACTATACGTATATTTTGTAATTGTATACTTTCTTATAGTATGCATACATTGTACGTATATATATATATATATACATAAATATACATTTTGACAATTTGATTGGGATATAAGTGGTATATGCGGGGAGACAATGCGTATCAGTATCAATATGGTGTAAATATTATGGGCATGTCATCCAAATGGGACAGCATTAGATTGCAATTTTGATGAGAATAAAAACACACCCAAACTGGACCGCGCATGAAGAGCAACGCAATCATACGTAATATGTCTTGTTGCCATGTTGTTTATTGCTCACCATCATCGGCAGCATGATCATGACCATAACCAACCATATCAAGCATGATCAGCAATGATAAATAAATATGTTGACATGAATTAAAGGACGGCAACCAACCAGTAACTCAGTACCTCACTTCTATCCATATCCCCGGAATGGGTCAAACTTGAGTACTTTGATCCGTCCACCGGCTCGAGATGTTTGGTGCATCCCTTACAGATTTGTTGTTTCTATCGGGATTCTCTCTAGTATATTGGCTAGGTAGAGCTCCCTAGAAGGTGGTGCCCTAGTAGTTACAAGTTGGCTTGCAACTCACCATACAGCCTAGCTGAAAAAGTAACGTTTACCAATCAAACTAGCAAACTGGGTCACCGCCTTGCAGTTTAGGCTAGTATAGCTCCCCTTTTAAAATCAACCAAGACGATTCTCCTCATTTACTCATACATGAACCATCAAATAACCCTATTTCGGATCTTCGCGGACTTCTTTTTAGCCAGGATTCTTATGTTCAGAAACCTCTTGTGGAGAATCCCACACGTGCAAAAAGGCTGTCTTCAGGATTCCAACCTTTAAGGCTCGCATAGCCCCCATTTCTTCAGCCATCTTCTACCTTCTGCTAAACTAACATAACGAACTGGAAAATCACCATTTTAATGGGAAAATCCACTATAAATGGCCATTTTCAATAGCTATGTTAGGTATCAATTAGACCATTCATATTTTTGGGGTGAATCAAACAAACTAATTAGAAATCGTCCCATTGAATGATCATTTTTCATGGCTACAGTAAATCCCAATAGAACCCACGGTTAAACACCCTGTCAAACAACAAGAAAAATCCTATCAGCACTCCATTTTTCCATGGTGAAATCCTGGCTTTATACCCTCTGGTAAACTAACAAAACTATTGTACCATTTTTAATGGGAAAATCCACTATTTCTATGGTCATTTTCAATAGCTATAGTTAAGTTACCAGAGGGTAAAACTAAATCAACCAAGCTGTTGCAACCAACTCGGCACCTGGTCCCACCGCCCAGCGTTGTCAGCTTGTTCAGAGCTTTCCTGACGCAGCAAGGTCCGTTCCAAAGGTTCCAAGGTGGGAATGGATATCCAAGAAGTCTATGGGGATGTAGCTTAGTATGGATATTTATACATATATGTACACATTATTATATATATATATATGTATATATCCATTGAGTATATATATATATATATAATCATATATACATATATGATCATATATTATATCATATCTAATATTATAATATATATATATATATGGACCACTAAGCAATATCATGATAAGGTACAATGTAGTGCCCAATTATTAGTGAAGTTGATTTATCTCTAATATCTTTATGGTTTGTAGTAGAGATATGTAGATATATATATATATACATGATTATATATGTAGAAATACATGTATATATATATATATATATGTGCTTTATGATCGCCACACACTGACTTAAATCACGGGGGGGGGCATGTGTTTTTTTTGTAGCTTTACACGTGAAAAACAACAACTTAGTAAGTATAAGGTTTTACATATCCCTGGATTTAAGTGGGATAAGTAGGGTTGTATGGTCAATCCGCCTCCAAAAAGATCTACCTTGGGTTCTAAGCGGCTTACTCAGTTCACTGGATTGGTTTAAGGGAAAATCTACAGGAAACCATAGATTTTCCCATGAAATATAGGTGGGTTCCTGCAATTTTTCCCTTAAACCAATCCAATGATCAGTGGAACGAACCATTGTTTCGAGCGAGTAGCTATAGCTTCATCCAAGCGTCTCATCCAAGTTTCCAACAATGGTCCAAAAGGCCCACGTCAACCCCTGGGCGCGGCAGAAAACTCGCAAGAAATGAGGGATTTGACCAGCAAACATCGACACAAATGCATGTTTTTAAATGGTTATGATAGGCTTTAACCATCACTTATACTTATACATACCAGAAAATGATGCTATGATATAAGTATACTATGTACAGTATATACACATGCGATCTGTATCTAAAATGTATATGTATTTACTGTATTCATGACATGTCTCATAGCTCCTTCAAACACCCTTGGTGTTTCACAGCATGTTGAGCCTCAAGAAGTGGTGGTGTCCTGGGTACCTTGAAGGAAGCCAAGAATATCATCCTTTGATTCCAATAGTGATTTGATGGGATTGTCATGGTGATTTAGTATGATTTAGTGGGATTCACCCTCTGGTATTCAAACGTGGCTGGCTGGAGAATCCCTTGCACATAGAGGCTTTAATGTAAACATCATCTATACATGGTTGATTAGCGGAGGGTAAATACACCCATATCACACAGGCCCCCAAGTCATGAATACATCTAATAATCTAATGCATTCCAATACTTAACCTACTCTCAAGGATGGAACTTCTGCAATCAAAGATTTCCAGAAAATCATCTTAAATCACTCAATTAAAACACTTCTATATGGAGGTTTCCTAAAATAGGGGTACCCCCAAATCATCCATTTTCAATCCGGATTTTCCATTATAAACCATCCATTTTTGGGTACCCCCATGACTTAGGAAACCCGCATATACCATAAATAATACCCCCGCCGGCCACTCTGCCAACGGCCAACGGCCAACGGCCTGTTCATCGCGTTCCAGGCCGCTGCGAAACAGGATGGGCGTAATCGCGCAACTGAACCTGGCAGTCGTCCTATGAAAGACGTTGTAACTATGAGAGTTTCCACGGGGAAGCCCAAATCATCCATTTCTACATGGATTTTCCATTACAAACCATGCAGCTATTGGGCTAGTTACCCCCATAAAAAATGGAAAGCCTATATCAAAAAATAGAAACTTTTTGAAACTTTCTTCTGAGGATCTTAAAACATCTATATCGTTGTTTTTTGTGATTGTCTTTACCTCATAATTTACAGGTGTATGTACAATGTTTGTTTCTATCTTTTTTGGGGTTGCTATAGATATCTATAGATAGATGGGTGAAACCTTCAAGTCTATCAAGACACTGTTGTGAAGAAGAGGACGTGAGTACTGCTCAACACCTATGTGATTCCGCATTATACTGCTGGGTTGAGACCGGGATATTGATTATATAATATATATATATACACAAGGGTAGTATGGTCCCCGAACTAGTCACCAACCAACCGGGGTTTGCCCATTTGTTCGTCAGGCAAGGGAGGTCTAAAAGGATGGCTTCTTTTTCTGCCACCGGGAAGCCCAAAGCAGAAGATCACGACCAGAATAAAGAACTTCAAGGCGTCCTGTGATCTGGGTACCACCAGAGAGTGCCAAAAACGGCAACCTTTGCAACAAATTCATATTCAAGATTACTTACCATGAGGTTCAAGTTCAACTTTTGGGAAATTGTCGAGCTTCTCAAACAATGACAAACACTTTTTCTGAAACGTCGAGTTGACGTCCTGCGTTTCATCATTTCCAGCGTTTCCCAGACATCAGATGGCCTATCAGCCCCGGTGTTTCGCAGTCCCGCTCCGTCCTTTGCCATTCCAAAGATGGTGATCAACAGCGTCCCAAAGTATTCCTTAACGGCGAGCAATGAAAATTTCGGCTACCTAGATTTGAGCCGCGGGATTCGTGAACACTGGTTACCAGCTGGGATATAACATGAGAAATCTGGGTATTTTTCATGTGCTATAACCCAGCGAATAACCATGGCCAATCTAAGTAAGATGCGACTGAAAGTTCCCGGTAGTGATCGACAATCAATCATATGGCTGAAACATAGTATATCATTGACCTGAAATTTAAGGTGATTTGGGGGAGGTCCCCATAGCTCCCCTGACAGTCAGGTGTCGTCGTTGGGCCCAAGGAACCGCAAAGGGACTGGTGATGTGACGTACCTACAAAGTGGAGACTCCATTTACGATAGGTTGACGCACAGTTCACTTGGTGAATTCTATGGTTTAGTTGATGGATGTTGATGTGGTTTTTAAGCCATAGCTGGAGGGTCCCTTGAATCCTCGAGCTGGCTAGAACAACAACTTCTGACACAAGAATATCTCTAGGATGAACCATTAAGGCTGGAGAGTTTATGCTTTATAGCAACCCCCTATATAGAAATCTTAGAAGCCGGAAAATAAGTGGAAAAAACATCGAAAAACATAATCTATCGCATTCAATGGCATTGATGCTGCATTGATGGCTGCGTTGAGCATCATCTGATGGGCACCGGGTCGGCTTTCGGAGAACTTGTGGAGTGCCTTTCTTTTGAGCTCCTTGAACCCTGAGGACGCAACGTATCCTGCATCTATATGTACACCTGTTATATATTATATAATATTACAATATTATATATATATATATATATGTACATATGACATGTATAGCATCATATAACATACGTTTAATTTCCCTGTTGTGTTCTTAATCTGTTTACCTAGATGCAATGGATTTTGGGTTTACCTATTGGTAAATGGACCTGACCCAGATATATTCGGTGTGGAAAGATGGCCATGTTCGTGTTGAAATAAAAGGAATATGTGGGTTGCAATCCTGGAACCTTGAAAAGAATCCCAGTTAGTGAAAGAGGCAACCTTGGTCAGCAAGTCTCCCCAACTTACATGCAAGTAGTTTTCATTGTGCATCAGCTTCTTAAAAAAATAACATCCAAGACAAACATCTAATCTATATAGAGATACATTTTGGTGTTTGCCAATGTAGAGTGGATTCTAAATGTAATTCAGGAATTGGTTGACATAGCAAAAAGCCAAGATAATACAATGCCCTCTTTATGGGTACTAATTGTAACTGTAGAAAGTTCTGTTTCTGTGACTATCATAGTTGAAAACATCTGGGATCTAAGCAAATTATCCTCATTCCCAAATCAGAAGCATGCCCATTTTAACATGTGGACATATGGCTTCCCCATAGCTCATCATTTTCACTGCTCTCCCATGGGCCAAAATCGAAAATCTCAGCTGTCTACCTGGGCCCAAGAGTCTGATAACTGAAGGACTTGAAGAACACGAATCCAACCTCGGTTGTCCAGCGCCGATTCCACCAGCAGGTGCGGGGCGTAAGGAAACGGTTCATAGATGTCTCGGGTTGTCTACGGGTTGGATGAAATGAACGCTGATGAAATGAAATGCACATCTAAGTAGAACACACAAACCAAATCTGATTTTGATCTCTATTCAACGTCGTTGCTACGAATTTGATCTTTAGAGTTCTTTACATTCATGTTTCATGATAAACAATGACAGTGATACAAACGTGGATCCACTGACACTGTCTCAGTTTCTGAGTGCTAGTTACGTTGTTCAGATATGTTCAGATATGATTGTTGGGATGGGAAAAAAAGTGCACGCCAATTCCATCTACCACTGGGACTTCCCTTGAAAGCCCCTGACCTGGAGTAGCTTGAGACTCGAGAGGCAAAACTGTGATACATCCAGGGATATACCCCAGTGGCGAGACCGTCACAAGCAGAACAAGGATATGGAGACTGTACACAGTATACATATATAGATCAATAGATAGACAAACACACTTTATAATGATCACTTATGTATGTTGTACCAAGAATTAAGATGGGTGAGACCCAACAAGTATGGGTCAAAGCTGACGACAACAATTGGGATCCCGACAAGGCAGCAGGTTCATGGCGTGGGTGATCTCCAGCATATGCTCCATCTGCAGAGGGAAAACAAGAATAGTAGGGCCTGGGTAAATGGCTTGGTCCGCCGCTTGGAAGCAGGTGAAGAACCAACAAAACATAATTAGACCACTGCATATATATATATAAACAATATACAGAGAGGGCATGTGTGTTATTATTATTATGATTATGATGATGATGATTATTATTATTATTGTTATTATTATTATATATATATATACATATAATTGATGTATATATATATATACACATGTAACCACAGAATACATATGAACTGTTGTCAAAACTCATTGAATCATTGTCTTTGCCTTGCTCCCGAAAAAAGGGTATCGCTTTTGGGCGGGCCCTAGTGACAGTGATACTATAGTGCTACACATGGTTTTGTACTTATGAAGATAGAGGAACAAATCTGTCTAAAGAAAAGAGGAGGAAAGGGAGAGGAAAGGAAGGAAAAGACAAGGAAAACATGAAGAAAGGAAGCAGAAAGAAAAAGGAACGGAAGATGAAAGGACAAAGGGAAAGATTCTGTCTGTGGTCTGGGGCTACCTTTTGAACTTAAATGGGTATGGTCACGGTATCGCTGGAGGTATCACTAATTTTGCCGCTTGCATTTACGCATCTTTGTATAAAATGACTTCGGATGTGGACATTAATTATTCACAATTTAAGGTGTTTGTTTTGGGAAGGGGAATATCGAATATCGCGAGACAGTGTTTGGTTCACTTTGCAGACACAAGAGAGCACTCCCTACTAGAGTGGCCTACCAGTACTCTGACCGTAGCTTAAATTCCACAATTTATAGATGTTTTTCCCCATACAAAAACATAGATTTATTTATAAGGCATGTCCAGTTGCCATGTTTGATTTGCCCAGTTAAATCCTCATAAATTCACCACATCTCACCCGGCTGACTTTTGCTCCCCAGCCCTCGCCTCATTGAGCTCTTCGTTCCGGTCGGCAAATGCCACACCCAAGATCAAAGCACCCAGAAGAACCGTGATGTGCCTAGGATTTGTTGATTGCTTGGATTTTCCCATCAAATTTGAGAGATAATGCAGATATGTAACGACCATATGACAAATTTGTGTGTGAAAATGAGGGTTAACCCCAAACAAATCAAAATTCTTATAGGGAAAACCCTCAAATTTTGGATACCCTAACTTAGATTAGAAAGGGCCGGGAAAATCCTTTCCACAAATGTATCTATGTAATAGAAAACGTATCCTAGAATCACTGGTTCAATATAAATTCCAATCGTTTTTTCTGCCTTTATTCAAGTATTCAACATTCTGGACGGAGTATGATTATTCATCAACCTGAAAAGTCAAGCCATTTTGGGTTGTTGTTGGATTTCCTGAAGGGTCATGAGGAAGACACGTACCATCACCTACCATGTCCCATCCGTGTGTCCAGAGTAAGTGTATGGGTCTGTCTGCAAGGATTTTTCGCCCAAGTTGAGCCTTTTCATGGGGAACATGATGATTCACCGTCAATTTTGGAGTACCCCACTTTCCATTCCATTCATGTAACTCGGGTTATGGCCGCCATTAGGATGAGCTACATGAAGTCTTCAACCATTTTGCATCAGTCTCTGTTCTCTCCATATCTTGAAGCTAGCAATTAGATTCTGTTCCACCTTGTAGTTCGCTGAATTCTCATGCTTTGCCAAGCTTAAACAAAGCATTTTTGTGATTCACACTGTCATGTTGCTGGGTGAATGATGGAAACCATGCAACTGGAACTGGGCGCGCCATCACCGTGAAGTTTCTTGAGATCCAATGACTTCATGAGGTATACCCAATTGAGCAGCGTTCAAAACCTGCAATGTGATTCCGTTATAGTGCCTCGATAATAACTAATACGGTTTCCCAGTTCATGGATGATTAATCATGACGACAACTCCCCATATAAGAAGGGTAGGTTAGTAAAGGGTAGTATAACATAGTATAACCCCCTATATTCATCAACTGTTTTTTTAACACTGCTCAATCATTTTGCCAATGCTTAAGTGCAAGGTGGTACCCCGCCAGTTATGTTTGATGGATTGCAGACCCGGTTGCCTAACTAATTCGATATTTCTACCACAAACCTACAAGATGAGGCCCCCAAATGATAGCTAAGTTGACGCAAATAACTTGGTTACCTGTTGGTTTTACGGGGGATATCACCATACTAAGTGGATTTTTGAGGTGGGTTTACGGGGCGCCACCGGCGCAAATCACAGGCACAACACAACGCTGAGCCCAGCTACAAAGCATCCAACACGTTCCAAAAGTCATGGATGTGGGCCTCATTGGAAGTGAGACTGGGATTTCCAGTTCGGAACATCATCTTCAAATGGTCCGTTAAGAGGGAGATGTTCCAACCAAAAAAAAACTAAAAAAACAAACAAACTATGGAAACTCCAGTTCGGATAATCATCTACAAATGGTAGATTGTCCGCATATGTGTCAATTAATTGGAGTTAGCAATCCCGGATTTGGACTGAATGACCTGAATAACCCATGGGATCTACCATATATGAAAACTGAGATCGTTCTGGTCATAGTAAAAGTCGTTCTGCCCTGAAATGTGCCCTAGTGGATAATGTCTAAACACAGATTCATTTATTCAGGCTATATGGGTGTACTCAAACACTTCACAATCATGAGTCTTTGCAATGCTTAACATACAACATCATACAGCCATGAATTTCTGGATGTTTCTAATTTCGACTTGTACCCCTATGAGTTGTAAGTTGAGAAGTCCACTTTTTGAGTGGAGTCCAGGTTTCGCGATTGTGATCAGAAGAACTACCGCCTTTCCTGAAATATTGATGACTGCAAACTATATGACTATATGACTATATGAATATATCTATCTGAAAATTGGGGGGACTCATTTTGAATTAAATCTTCATCAAATCATAGGCACGGAATGGGGCCCAACTTTGCCGAAAAAGGTGTGGAACACTTGCGCGCAATGGAACCAGGACTGCGTGGGTTCCTAGACGGTGTCGTTGTTGGGGTTACCCTCTGGTAATTTGACACAACTATTCCAAATGGCCATTTAGAGTTGATTTACCTACTAAACATGGTCATTTTCCATAGCTACGTTAGTTTACCAGAGGGTATCAACGAAACAACTTTTAGACTCAGAAACTCATCCATAAATCACCATAACCCCAGTTATGCCACAAACCAACTTACGCCTGTGCTATCTCGGGGGCCCTATTTTATAGTGGGTGGAATATCCTGACAAAAAATAGTAAAATCTGCTGGGGAATGAACCTCGACACTGGATCACCACCATAATCGACTTGACACATCGACGATTCATCCAACAATGTCAGCCAAACATTCAAGCTGACTCTGGGCAGTTTCATTTGGGTAATATTTTAGTAGAAAATCATCACATTTTGTGGGCACTCCCAAAAAATTCATCAACCAGAGTCTTGTCTCATCGGGGGTTGAAATTTGGGTCTGAAAATGGGACCCACAAATCACCATTCAACCATCAAATGCTAAATCCTTGTTGAATCCATTGGATATTCAGGGTAGCCATGGCTACCCAGGGGCGACTCCTAGTCCTCCTCCCCCTTTCCTGCGCAGTTCCTGCCTGGAAGCCATTACTCTCCAACTGTTTGATCTCCACATATCCCAAGCCCAAGCCCCAGAGGAAGAGCAAGGCCTGACTTTTCAAGGGAACACTTGGAGTTTATCCCGAAGGATGGTGTCATAGTCATAGGTCACGATGAATATTGACAAATCCAAGGATTGGAGATTGATTCAAGCATCAAAAAACGGTAGTGAAAGGGACCAAACACATATTTGGCTGAATGAGTTCCAACATGAATGCAACCAGCCGGAGTCAGCTCTGAACAAAAATAGCAAGGAAATTGAAGTCATATAGTGTCATGCCAATGGGGACCTGAATCTGAAACAAGTGGCTTTTTTCCCCGATTCTACTCTGAAAACCAATGAAGATGGAAATTTCGTGTGAAAGTCAGGATATCTCGGGCCTGATGCCGTCCATATCATCCATGTATGCTGTTGCTTGCAGTTATCTCCAAGATCAGCCAAATATGCGCTGATCAGCTGATCCATTCCCTGAAGTTATAGCCAATACGATGCTGGCCTGATTACAGGGCTTTTAAGAAATCAACATCAACCCTGTGATAATTAAGGGGATGCTTGAAAAAATCTGACTCTCTTTTTTTCTGGCAGAAGTGTAAATAATTCTCTGACCTGAAAATAGTTTTCATCCTGCGGCCATGAATGTGGATGATTCCCTGAATCCAATTCCCATCATTCCAGAATTCCGTCACGATGTGAGGTCATGATCAATTTCATCCAGATCTATGGTACCTCTGGGGAAGTACCGAATTCGATGAGGCACCATCCCATGGCTATACGATGGGGCGCAAAAAAAAACCGTAGAAACTATACAGTTACCACTGCAACACCAGTGAAATTGGAGTTGTAAACATGCGAAAAAAAACAAACTTCTGCCGATGAAATCATCAAAAAATCTCGTGAAATCCCATGAAATCCCATTGAATCACAACCAAAATCCGATGAAATCATCTGTTCAAATACCAGATTGATGCGAATTTTCACCACGCCTCTACGAGGGAAATTCCTCCAAAAGTCAATAGCCTCCAGGTGTGGGGGCTGTGAACTCGAAGTCTTGGGCCTAGGGTCATGGTTTATGGATGTTTCACTGGATAATTGGTTAATGGAAAAAAATCCAGGAAACCATAGAACCAATCCAGTGGATGTTTAATGATGTTGAAAAATATGATGTGTGTGCTTGTTTTTGGCAAGTAACTGAAATGTATACTGACATATCTATAACTGGTTGGTTAAGTAATAGACTTAGTTTATTCAAGTCCAAGTTCGCAAGGGTCGTATATCGAGCTGATAGGGCAACCAACAAGCACAACGTCTTGGGCACCATCTGGGATGTTCGATCGACTCCATTGACTACGGATAGGGATCCTCTCCTGAAGCTGGTTTAGAGATATTGGTAGGATTGACATATATCGGAATGCAACATCCCCCACTTGTAAAAATACAGCCGGGTCTCAGCCCCAGTCACACCACTGAATTCAGGATAATCATGACACTGTGTCTTTGAATCGTCATCGTCACACATGCAAGTGTTGGTAGCTTTAAAACGCTGGCTGTCTCTAGTCTAGAACAAAATGTTGTTTTGCTTTGCTTGGATCCACTTCAGAAGGCTTTTCGTTTCAGCTTTTTTCTGACACATCTGTTACAGGTTGTCAATTGCCTCCACATCAGTAGGGCTCCATCTTAATTTTTGGGGCAGTTTCATGGTACTAGACATCTTGATCCATTGCCAAATTGCCACAGCTCTCCTGTAAAAGACTGCGTAGGAGTAGAGGCCAACCTTGGACCCCCGACGTGTGGCGCATGGTCTGGTCTTGGGACTTCGCCATAAAATTTTCAGGGACACGTGAAAAATGTCAAGCTATCGTACCATCACAAACGCTTGGTGGTAACACACAACTCCGGAGAAAAAACAAATGTCTAAGAAGACGTGGAAGTTTTCCAGTGACCTTTTCCGATGACCTCAGTAGGGAGATTCCTAGCATGAAACTTGACGGGTGACACCCCCGATTCCAGGCCATGGTCGATAACGTGGCCAAGTCATGTTCTCCATGTTTCAGTGGCCATAAATTAGCGTTGCTCCCCTAGATACTAAGACAAGTAACTTGGTGAAATAGAGAGGTATAGTTTCCCCTGTATGGCCATCATGTATCTTGAATCGGTTGGACAAAAATAGTTTTTTTTTTTTTTTTTCTGGCGCCTCCTCATACGTTCACCCTCAAGAAAGCGCCCAGGCTAAAAGTTAGCTGGTGTTTTCCTGCATGTTTCGCAGGGGGCCCGCACAAAGAGGCTACGGGAGACGCCATGGGTCCAGGCCTCAAAGGATTCGATGAGGTAAGGTGGTGCCCCAGTGAGTTTTTGGAAAATAAGAGGGGCTTCACCATCAATCTTGAGGAAAAATCATGGAAAATGATGACCAGCAAAACTGGGAAAGTATCATGAATGACCTTTGATTTGTAGTTTATGGATGAATTGCAAAATTGGCCAAGACTTCACTAAAAACATCAACTGGCTGGGTTTTGGGTGATGAAACAACTGGCTCGTTGGGATAACACAAACGAACTTCGTTGGTCATGGGGAAGCACCTTGTGGCGACGCATCTGGGTGCTTTGTCCAAGCAGGGTCCCAACGGGTCCCAGGGGTTGAGAGATATTGGGGAACTGGAACTGAGACGAAAGGAGCACGGGTTTGTCTGAAAATATGGCACACCCAATTTTTTAATGGAGCAGAACATATTTTTTCCTATCAAAATGGTGATAATCTGACTATCCCCTATTTTCAGACAAACCCACATCATGACTTACCTTTTGCTAATAAACATGGCGATGGAAACTTCTCCAACCTTCTATAGATGATTTTCCAATTTGAATGCCTATTTCTGAGGATTTCCCATTGCCATGCTTCCCACCGGGCAAAATTAGACAGCGATGCCAACATATTACAAGACTCTTCTTGAAAGCGAAGTTAAAAAAAAATAGGAAAAAAACATCAAGTCATGAAGTTCTGGGGCTATCCATATCTCCCAGCTCCCAGTGGTAAGCTCCTGCCTGACTGGAAGGAATGGACAGAAATTCCCAGAGGGAAAATCCACAGACCTGGAGTCGTTTTGTGGTGAGTGAAATCGAAGGAACATCACTAGGGTTTATGGTTGATATATTTTTTAGCATTCTATATCTATATTGTATATTATACATATAGTTGGTTGATATATGTTTATCCATTTTTTTTCTGACTATATCGTTGCAGGATGATATAGGGATGTGTGAACCAACTTATAAGCGCGGTGGTATCACCTTGTAGAGCCAACGAAGAAATTGGTCTTTTGGGCTGAGGAGTTTGAATCTAAGTAAAACCAATGGGTGAGGGTATTGTCTTGTATAGTAAATGGTGGAGATCGAATGTCTATATCATTCTATATCAATATCTTTCTCCTAGACATCATCCAATGTAAGTTCCATATTCATATTAGACATTGGATTTATTCAATCAAATCTGCATTACACTTCAAATTGAGGATCCTACTTGCTGGTGTTGATAAAACCCCACAAAATACCACTGGATTCAACACAAACTGGTAGTCGCTTTTGAACACATTGAAATTCTAGGAGCTGCAAGCAACGTTTTCCAGCTGCCGGTGCCCGCTTGCTGGAATTCCAATAATCTTCCACTATATATCAACCATCCATTCCTTGCTCCAGGTTCTTGCGTCATAGCCCCGTGGCCTTGCCAAGTAAAAGAGAGATATCATATGATATCATACATGTCATTCTCAAGTTGTGGCAATTTAAATCATGAAATTCTACAAGGATATAGTATCCCTATGATATCATACATATTCCCTATTTTTTTGCCACATAGATACAGGGAACCCATAGGAACCATGATTTTCTCCATCATCCAATTTCAACATCGATGAAATCGGCCGCGGATCGCCGTGGAAGGCCTGGAAATTCCACAGCAAACCCAGCATTGCCCACCTCAGGTGTTGGACCATTTTGAAGCCTGACGTGGGAGACCTGGTGGAAAAGAAACCATTTAGGACCATATAGGACCCATTTATTTTAGGATATGATTATTCATTCAATATATATGAATAATTATATATATATATATATATATTCAAATGAGAAGCCAGGGCATCCAAATCAGATGGTCATTGCAAGCTTCGCGCTTTGTGCTTCGCTTGTCTTAGGGCTAACGGATCACTACGCTGCCAAGTTTGATGGAAGCTTCAGGTGCAGTCACATGACATCGTGTTGGTTTTGTAAGCCGCATCTAACGATAGTTGCGATAGTTGTAGTAGGCACTAAACCCAAAAGCAAACTATGAGTGAACTATTAATCATTGGATTAGTTCATGGGAAAATTGACAGGAAACCTCTATATTTGATGGGAAAATCCATGGTTTCCTCTAAATTTTCCCTTAAACCAATCCAATGAAGTGAACTATGAAAACGCAGTAAACTATGAGATATTAACTGTTTACCAACTTCACCGACCGTCCACGGGGGGCACCTTGTAGGTCCTGACCCATCCTGCTAAGGATCTGGCCAGCTTAGAAACTTGGTGTTCAGCTGTCGCCTCGGCGGTGCAGTTCACAAGACTTCGATCTGTCATGATCTGTCACCATCCAAAAATATCTAAAAACTGCGAATCTTGTGGAAAAAATTACATAATGAATGAATGAATCTTGCACAAACAATGAGGATATTTGACCAAAAAAACAGGGATTGCATGGATTGCACTATCCAAAAACGAGATGTCTCCAGTCTACTCAAGGGTGGCGAAGTTTCACCCAAAAATGTGTGCCAACTGGAGTGTGCCCCAGAGTTTAGCCTAGTAGGTTTACAACATGTTCAAGATCAACTAACTACTAGTAGGGTCTATGATGGTTTATGGTGTCGTGGGATGCATGCCGGAAGGTTTTAGATTTTTGATCCTAAGATCGACGGGTACATCAACAATAGACACTTCATGCCCTATGCTCGGTGTTCAATGTCGGATCACGTAATCATCTACCCACCCCCTGAAAACCTCTTTTATACCCTTTGGTAGTCTTCGAATCTAAGAAGTGGTGTTCTTTTCTTGCCAGGGGATCAAACATGTCCCTCTTTATGGCAACAGCAACAAGCCAGCAGAACGTTTCCAGAATCCTTCACCGGTCAGCCGAGGCCCCCAACTTGGTGATGTGGAAAGGCACTGGTGTGATCCAATACAAATCCACAGCCAAACGATAGAACGTGGCCGATACAAACATCTTGCATCCTGCATCACGACAGATTGGTAGAAGTGACATGACTCCAATTTCACTTGGGTATTATGGTAGAGATATCAAAGCCATGGGGTGAAACTTCACCAACAAACATCACTTTATTGGCGAGAACCACATTGAATTCCTATAAAAATTCCGTTGTATCATGTTGTTTCCCATGATATTCCATGTATTTCCATATATATCCGCCGACCCCTGCCGACAGCATGGGGAGCGCGTTAGAGGAGGACTTACCAAGAACAACGCCGTTTTGGAGGCTTTGAGACAGCTAGTTTTCTTAGAGCTTCAGAAGGTGACTTTAGGCAGTGGGGGCCGTTGCCCGCAGGCCCCGTCCGACCTTCAAGGCCCGGCTGTTTGAGTGTGGCGCAAGCGCCGTTTTTTGAGCCTTGGCGGCTGGNGGCAGTGGGGGCCGTTGCCCGCAGGCCCCGTCCGACCTTCAAGGCCCGGCTGTTTGAGTGTGGCGCAAGCGCCGTTTTTTGAGCCTTGGCGGCTGGGAGGCTGCTATAGTTTTCTCATAGGTTCAAAAGGTGACGTTAGGCACTGGGGGCCGTTGCCACAGGCCCCGTTCCACTGCAGGCGCCGTTTTGGAGCCTCGCCGGCTGGAAGACTGCTATAATTTTCTCATAGGTTCAGAAGGTGACGTCGGGCACTGGGGGCCATTGCCCGCCGGCCTCGTCCGTCCTTCAGCCATTGTGTTTGAGCGTGGCGCAGGCGCCGTTTTGGAGCCTCGGCGGCTGGAAGGCTGCTATAGTTTACTTCTAGCTTCAGAAAGCGACGTTAGGCACTGGGGACCGTTGCCCCCAGGCCCCGTCCGACCTTCAGGGGCATGGTGTTTGAGCGTGGCGCAGGCGCCGTTTTGGAGCCTCGCCGGCTGGAAGACTGGTTTAGGTAGCTTCAGAAAGGCTGCTATAGTTTTCTTATAGGTTCAGAAGGTGACGTTAGGCACTGGGGGCCGTTGCCTGCCCGCCCCGTCCGTCCTTCAGGGAGCGTGGCGCAGGCGCCGTTTTGCAGCCTCAGCGGCTGGAAGGCTGCTATAGTTTACTTCTAGCTTCAGAAAGCGACGTTAGGCACTGGGGACCGTTGCCCGCAGACCTTCAAGGCCCGGCTGTTTGAGTGTGGCGCAAGCGCCGTTTTTTGAGCCTTAGCGGCTGGGAGACTGCTATCGTTTTTTTATAGGTTCAGAAGGTGACGTTAGGCACTGGGGGCCGTTGCCCCAGGCCCCGTTCGACCGCAGGCGCCGTTTTGGAGCCTCGGCGGCTGGAAGACTGCTATAGTTTTCTCATAGGTTCAGAAGGTGACGTCAGGCACTGGGGNCCTCGGCGGCTGGAAGACTGCTATAGTTTTCTCATAGGTTCAGAAGGTGACGTCAGGCACTGGGGGCCGTTGCCCGCCGGCCCCGTCCGTCCTTCAGGGCCATGGTGTTTGAGCGTGGCGCTTTTGGAGCCTCGGCGGTTGGAAGGCTGCTATAGTTTACTTCTACATAGTAGCTTCAGAAAGCGACGTTAGGCACTGGGGACCGTTGCCCCCAGGCCCCGTCCGACCTTCAGGGGCATGGTGTTTGAGCGTGGCGCAGGCGCCGTTTTNCAGAAAGCGACGTTAGGCACTGGGGACCGTTGCCCCCAGGCCCCGTCCGACCTTCAGGGGCATGGTGTTTGAGCGTGGCGCAGGCGCCGTTTTGGAGCCCCGCGGCGGCTGGAAGATTGCTTTAGGTAGCTTCAGAAAGACTGCTATAGTTTTCTTATAGGTTCAGAAGGTGACGTTAGGCACTGGGGGCCGTTGCCCGCCGGCCCCGTCCGTCCTNAGGTAGCTTCAGAAAGACTGCTATAGTTTTCTTATAGGTTCAGAAGGTGACGTTAGGCACTGGGGGCCGTTGCCCGCCGGCCCCGTCCGTCCTTCAGGGCCATAGTGTTTGAGCGTGGCGCAGGCGCCGTTTTGGAGCCTCGGCGGCTGGAAGGCTGCTATAGTTTACTTCTAGCTTCAGAAAGCGACGTTAGGCACTGGGGANGGGACCGTTGCCCCCAGGCCCCGTCCGACCTTCAGGGGCATGGTGTTTGAGCGTGGCGCAGGCGCCGTTTTGGAGCCTCGGCGGCTGGAAGACTGCTTTGGGTAGTTTCAGACAGCGACGTTAGGCACTGGGGGCCGTTGCCCGCAGGCCCCGTCCGACCTTCACGGGCATGGTGTTTAAGCGTGGCGCAAGCGCCGTTTTGGATCCTCGGCGCCTGGAAGACTGCTATAATTTTCATAGGTTCAGAAGGTGACGTTAGGCACTGGGGGCCGTTGCCCGCAGGCCCCGTCCGACCTTCAAGGCCCGGCTGTTTGAGCGTGGTGCAGGCGCCATTTTGGAGCCTCGGTGGCTGGAAGTTTTTTAAGTTCAGAAGGTGACGTTTGGCACTGGGGGCCGTTGCCCGCAGGCCCCGTCCGACCTTCAGGGGCATGGTGTTTAAGCGTGGCGCAGGCGCCGTTAAGACTGCTATAGTTTTCTTATAGGTTCAGAAAGTGACGTTAGGNCAGGGGCATGGTGTTTAAGCGTGGCGCAGGCGCCGTTAAGACTGCTATAGTTTTCTTATAGGTTCAGAAAGTGACGTTAGGCACTGGGGGCCGTTGCCCGCAGGCCCCGTCCATCCTTCAGGGCCCCGCTGTTTGAGCGTGGCGCAGGCGCTGTTTTGGAGCCTCGGCGGCTGGAAGGCTGCCATAGTTTACTTGTAGCTTCAGAAAGCGACGTTAAGGCACTGGGGGCAACGAGGGCCCGTCCGATCTTCAGGGGCATGGTGTTTGAGTGTGGCGCAGGCGCCGTTTTGGAGCCTCGGCGGCTGGAAGGCTGCTATAGTTTTCTTATAGGTTCAGAAGTGACGTTAGGCACTGGGGGCCGTTGCCCGCAGGCCCCGTCCATCCTTCAGGGCCCCGCTGTTTGAGCGTCCACGTCCGCGGCAAGACCTCGGAGCCACGCTGGAAGACTGCTATAATTCTTTTGAAAGGTTCAGAAGGTGACGTTAGGCACTGAGGGCCGTTGCCCGCAGGCCCCGTCCGACCTTCAAGGGCATGGTGTTTGAGCGTGGCGCAGGCGCTGTTTTGGAGCCTCGCCGGCTGAAAGGCTGCTATAATTTACTTGTAGCTGCAGAAAGCGACGTTAGCCACTGGGGACCGTTGCCCCCAGGGCCCGTCCGATCTTCAGGGGCATGGTGTTTAAGCGTGGCGCAGGCGCTGTTTTGGAGCCTCGGCGGCTGGAAGGCTNTGGGGACCGTTGCCCCCAGGGCCCGTCCGATCTTCAGGGGCATGGTGTTTAAGCGTGGCGCAGGCGCTGTTTTGGAGCCTCGGCGGCTGGAAGGCTGCTTTAGTTTTCTTATGGGTTCAGAAGGTGACGTTAGGCACTGGGGGCCGTTGCCCGCAGGCCCCGTCCATCCTTCAAACCCCCCCTGTTTGAGCGTGGTGCAGGCGCCGTTCTGGAGCCTCGGTGGCTGGAAGACTGCTATAATTCTTTTGAAAGGTTCAGAAGGTGACGTTAGGCACTGATGGCCGTTGCCCGCAGGCCCCGACTTTCAGGGGCATGGAGTTTGAAAGCGTGGCGCAGGCGCCGTTTTGGATCCTCGGCAGCTGGAAGACTGATAGTTTTCTTATAGGTTCAGAAGGTGACGTGAAGCACTGGGGGCCGTTGCCCGCCGGCCCCGTCCGTCCTTCAGGGGCATGGTGTTTGAGCGTGGCGCAGGCGCCGTTTTGGAGCCTCGGTGGCTGGAAGACTGGTATAGTGTTTTTGTAGGTTCAGAAAGCGGCGTTAGGCACTGGGGGCCGTGGCCCGCACGCCCCCGCTGTTTCGGCGTGGCACCTGATTTTCAGGGGCTGGAAGACTCGAAGGCTCCGTTTTTTGAGCCTGACCGTGCAAGGGACGGTAGGCAGTGGGCGCCGTTGCCCGCAGGCCCGGTCCGTCCTTCAGGGCCCTGCTGTTTGAGCGTTGCGCAGGCGCCCTTTTTGAACCTTGTAACGTTCGGCAGTGGGGGCCGTTGCCCGCAGGCCTGGTCCGTCCTTCACATTAGGCAGTGAAGCTGTTGCTCGGCATGCATGCATNTTTTGAACCTTGTAACGTTCGGCAGTGGGGGCCGTTGCCCGCAGGCCTGGTCCGTCCTTCACATTAGGCAGTGAAGCTGTTGCTCGGCATGCATGCATTTTATTGGTGATGAATAGATGTGTGGCAATCAAACGTTCAAGCATGTGAGGAACACAGGAACCAGAAGCAAGATGAAGACCCCGTGCAAAAAGGCAAACTCCAGGATGGAAACTTCCATCAGCTATGCACCCGCCATTGGTCGGTGCGACACTGCGATCCATCGGGCTTGCGATGCGTTACTCGGATT